>JAUCBJ010002681.1:0-39635 GCA_032718475.1 Nemertoderma westbladi | reverse complement strand
TACTACCGTTGTATTAGCACAACGAATTTATTCTTAACAACTTGAATATTAAAAAAATAAATCTAATCAATACAGAACGTATGTTTTATTAAATCACAAAAACTTTACTGCTGGTCTACAAGGCAAAGCTCAGTGCAACGCGGTTTATTCCATCTCGAAAAATCTTACAACCTAATTTTGTTTCTTTACAATTTTGCGTGATAAATAGTAAACTTTTAAAGCTAATATCATTCAAATATTCAAATGTTCAAAAAAATATAGATCTTCACTAAGATTGTCCCACTATTGTCATCTTAATATTTAACAATGATCATCTGTTCGTGGACGTCGACACTCTAGTCCACAGGAAACAACACGAAAACTACTGATAACAAAAACTAAGTGGACAGTCTGAATGAGGGCCACCAGTGTGGTTATACTGCCCATCAAGACAACCCGTTTGTTTAGGTATCTTTTAACTGGTTCGAAACAACCCTTTGTGTGGTGTTTCTTGTGCTGATAGCAGCCGGCAACGACGTCGTCAGAAGGAACCCAGACCCGCCAGACAAGTCGTTCTATCGGTAACGGGTCCTGGAAACAACACGACTCGGGCCACTGCATACGATCGTCTGACCTCAGATTCAGCTGGGAATTCCAGAAGAGTGTGTCCTTAACGACCCAATCCTTGTGGGAGTGGACTCCGCAGCAACCTATGTATATCTGCGTAACATCCCAAGCTACATCAACCGAAGTTGCGTTCATCTTCCCCGAACCAACGTATTCGTTCTTCATCGATTCCATCATGAAGTACTCCAGGGGGCTCGCGCTGCGCCCGCTGTTCGCGAAGGCAATAATGAACACGGTCACCTCGGCAACTATGCAGAAAAAAATGAGAGTAGAGAACACCACGCACATTAGTTTATTCTCGGTGACCGCCCCACAACAGCCAAGGAAACCGATTCCGGTGACGAATAAGCCGATACCGATGATA
Source organism: Nemertoderma westbladi (assembly GCA_032718475.1). Lineage (NCBI taxonomy): Eukaryota > Metazoa > Xenacoelomorpha > Nemertodermatida > Nemertodermatidae > Nemertoderma > Nemertoderma westbladi. The sequence continues at coordinate 38,665 of JAUCBJ010002681.1, read as the reverse complement.
GCCCAGTCGAGGTTGGCCACCGTCGTGTTGTTGTTGAAGACGTGGAACATTTGTTTTAGGGCGACGTCCACCGCAAGCCATATCCCAAAGGATGTAAATCCGAGCCCAATTAGAAACACGCCAAAGTTTAACAGCGCCATCATTATTCGAAGGCATTGATGGCTGCAAACGATTAACATGTTTCAGATCACAACATTTAGACGCATTAAAATTGTAACAATTAAGTGACCACTAAGTAGTTATTTATGGTGATGAACAGACGGAAATTCAATAAGCGGCTAGTAATAATTGTTATTTTATTCCATATCCATCATCATAACTACTGTATTTAAATTAATAGTGAAAAATGACGTGTAGTGAAACCGAAGAGTTCCAGATTGTGTTCCTGTATCTCAGATCATTTTATTTCCCTCTTTTTTTGTGCTGATTTAACCCTAAAGTTATGTATGGTATAATACGTAATTACAGTAGGTACAGTACATTAAATTCTTCGCCGCACAAAGATCCCCCATAATTAAAACGAAAATAATTATTTAAATTATGTAAACTATGTAAATTATGTAAACATAATTGTGATGTCAAAATATTGAAAAGTATAATCATCAATTGTGAAAAGAAGTCAAGAATAAAATTGTCTCTTATCTTTCGATGACAGCCTTCGTTCATATTTATATTTTATGGACCGGGTGAACAAATAACCACTGGGGCAGGTGTTACACTGTGTTCCATTTCCCCGATGATATATTATTTTATTTCCTTTTCCAAGTCAAATTTAATTAATCCTGTTTTAGTGCAGGTGGTCCGATAGCTGAAAATAGTGGTGACTAATTTCGCGAAATATGTTTATCATTATTATTCCTGGTGCGTGGTAACTCCCGCGGAATATTGATTTACTGACTTTTATAAAATCTCCATCAATATTTATAAGAAAGTATTTCAATACATTGTTTTGTTTCACAATAAAATCAAGTATCATGTGAGATTAGCTAATCAATTATTGTTAAATATCATTAGGAGGATTACAATTCCAAGGATTACAATGACAGTATGCAAAACATACCGTATGTAGGCCTACAGTATTTGCAATAGTTAAGAAATAGCCGAAATGGGAGTTTGGAATTAGTGTGTTTCTACATCTGCTTGCGCAAGTTACAGCATTGATACGCATTGATTGAATAAGTATGGATGTTTTTAAGAAGATGCATAAGATGGTGTAACTAATCATATCAAGTTTCGTAGAATATATTTGGGTCATACAGTATATGAAAATGAATATAACGAATGTTTGACTATAATACTGTATATAAGGAGAACTATTATTTATATCAGTTACCGTACTTCTCACACTTTCTTCTGTAATCCTATTGGTCAATTAATTACATGTGAATAGGCCTAAAACTTTATTCACGAGATCGGATTTGCTTCCATTTTCACCCCTGCATCTAAATATCAACTATGGTTGTTGCGCGAAAAAAATGTTGGACCAGAAACAGTTGAATAAGGGGGAACAAGGTGCCCTGTATCGAGTGGCGGGGTGTGTTTTTTGTAAAAACTCAAGGAAACGGTTGGAATGGTGGGTTTAACTAGGCCTAAGTGCGGGAAGCCAATTTTAAAATCGGCTGTGATTTTCTGCTACAGATTAGACGTCACCTGATCTGATCTGATAATTTTTTATCTTGGTTGCTATGGACGGCGATTTCGATCCATTCAAATATACACATAATCTCAATCATTTTACACGTGGCATAAATCAATTGAAAGCGGAGAGTCTTGCGCATCTTTTGACACAATAATTCAAGATGATGAACATTGACAAAATGCTGTTCACAATTGTAAACTCGTCAGATTGCCACACGTGTGAAATTATTGTTAAAAAATTACCAGATCACTTTGTAGTGACGTCAAATCTGTAGCAGCCAATCACAGCCGATTTTGATAATTGGCTTCCTGCACTTACTTAAACCCACCAATCCGACCGTTTCCTCGTGTTTTTACATAAAACACAACCCGCCACTCAATTCAGGGCCCCTTGTTACCCCTTATTCAATTGTTTCTAGCCCAACATTTTTTCGCGCACCAACTCTATTAAGGGAATCGAATAGAGCAGGTTACGCAGTGTGTTACGTCATTCAACTGTTCAAAGCAAAACAATAGGCCTAAAGGAAAGTCAATATAGGCCTACAGTCCCGATCCTAATAAACATTAACTTAGTCATTTTGGCGGCCAAAACGACCAAAATGGCCAAATATAAATTGCGGCATTCATGAAAGGAACTTCTGAGGCACGTTGGCTTGTCAATCACAGCCAGTGAATAGAGGCTGAGTGTAAGTAAAGCCCAGGATGTTGGCAGATAGAAAAAGGCTTCGATTTCCGGACATTCCCTCCCCCTTATATCCAGACAAGTTGTACAGTATCCAATTTCCCTTTCTTAGCTCAGAAATTTATATTTTGCATCCCGATTTTACATTTTGTATCCACGTTTTATTTATGGATTTCTTCAATTCAATTACACTGTATTGTTTGCTAATCTTTAAACAATTAATTAGATGACCTATATATTCCATATGTTTTTCATGTTCAAAGCAAAATCTAATCATGAATACTTTTTCACTGTAACTCGTAACTCAACCAATTGGCCCTTTTTCGAAGAAATCCTACATGGGCATTTTGGAGCTAACCCGCCACTACTGCTTGGCTCACTGGAAGTGTATTTAGGTAAAGCTCTATTGTAGGCTGTGGCTCTGTTTAAGCTTAGCTGAGCCAACACGACAGACATTAGGATGGGAACACGAACACACCATATTATCCTTCCCCTATTCATGTCAATGGTAGCCAGCTTGTCTTTCCCGCACTGGGGATAGACCATTGCCATTGGTTAGTTGTATGCTATTGTAATACAAAGAGAGCGGCAGGATAAAGTGAAATGCCGACCTCACTAATAATGGGCTGGTCCCACAGGTCACTTTAAGGTACAGTAGGTGGTACAGTAGGTACTACAGTTTACATGTTCAAGGGCGCCAGTCCCTAGTCGCTAGCCCATAGTCTGTCATGGAGTTCCTGTAGTAGTTTCAGACGCTTTCACTCAGTATCCTACCTAGTGTCCAGGAAGTTGGGAGTTGAGTGTGGGTGGGTGGATTGGTGGCCCCCACGCAACACCGCAGTGTCGGGTGACTAAAAAACAAAGACCAACGACCCAAATAATAAAGACCTGTACAAATACAAAACACATGTGTTAACTTTCGTTTTTTGTTTTGGTTCCCCAACACGCCTCTGTAACCTGCTTCTTAGCTTCTTTACTAACCTGCTCCTTTAAATGGCAATGTGACCTCACGCTCTCTGGCAATGGGACCTAAAGCTCTTTGGAACCTAACGCTCTTTGGGACGTAACGCGACTTTACCTCTTTGTTTTGTACAGGTCACAATGAGCGTTATGTACCATTGCTATTTAAAGGAGCAGGTTAGTAAAGGAGCAAGTTACAGAGGCGTGACGGGAGATTCAAAACAATTAACGAAAGTTAACACATGTAACAAGATAATGCAGGTCTTTATAATTGGGTCTTTGTTTTGTAGTCACCCCGCAGTGTCCGCGAATTATACATTGTAAAAAAATATTTAAAAAAAATTTTATTATAAAAAAAATATTATTGAAATTAATTTCCGAAATTAACATCCCGAAATAATTAATTTATGGACGTCCATTAATTAGTTATTTCATTACGATTCTGATTGGTTGATAGATTAATTTCGGGACGTCCATAAATTAATTTCGGGAGTCCATAAATTAATTTCGGGATGTCCATAAGTTAATTTCGGGACGTCCATAAGTTAATTTCGGGACGTCCATAAATTAATTTCGGGACGTTCAGATTATTATACATACTCCTCCTTTAACGAAGCCCCATTCAACTCATTTTATAAGACTGTGTACTCTATCAATGCCTCAGTGGGCGGACTCCAGTACTGCAAGGCTCAGCGCCGGGTAAGTTAACAATCTGTCAATAATAAAAATGAAAGCGAGCCGACATTTAGTCAGATCCACCAAATGGGGATAGCCAAGGAGACAGACTGTCTGGATTGAGCTGATTCGAGTTAAATCGCTTCGCCAAAACGACCAAGTAGCCCATAGGAATACACTACATTTTTTTTGTGATTTTGGTCATTTTGGGCGCCAAAACGACCAAGTTAATGTTTATTGGGATTGGGACTGTAGGTAACTGTTTACAGTTTTTATTTTGAGAAATTGATGTTGATGCATCTGACAAACTGATCCTGACGTCATTATGTCTGTCATTTGAATGTTTGTTGTTGGTGTTCAACTTCGTATTTCGGATCAATTTCGTTTTTCGAGGGAAGCCGTCAGAAAGTTACTGTCAGTACTGTACTTACTTAAAGTGAAACAATTTTTCTGTAGCCATCCTACCTACCTATTGCAGTACAGAGCCGAGACCAGCTCCCTGTGCTGCTGTGGCCTGCGCCACTGACAGACCGACTGACTGATGTCAGGATGTCATATTGTAAATAACTAGGCCTAATAATTTACTGTGCAGGCCTACTGTTACCGGTATAGTCAAGGCCTACTATGTACTACTGTACTACAGTACTAGTACTACCGGTAACTGACTAAAAGACTTTCTTCTAAATTCTTTTAGTAGGCCTGGGTTATAGTACAGTCATCTGGTAAAAAAAAACTCCTAATAACTTACAGACATAAGCTGTACCTGTAATGCAGTAATGACACCAAGCACAAGCTACCACTGTCTGACTGTACCAAGTGAATAAACGCATACGCCCAAGCGAATGAGAATACCGGCAGACCGTTACCGGTAGGTCTAAAGTGATCGCCAATACAGCAATACCGGTCAGCCGACAGCCGGTACCGGTAGTCAGGTGGTTGATCTCTGCACTCTACAGCTCGGATCATGTCTCAAACACAAATATTTGGAGGCCGACGTGGTAAACTCAGTACCACAGTTTCTGTCGACACTGTGGTGGACGCCGAGGGTAAAATAGTTCGACCGGAAGTGCGTCACGACACTGACCAGGACGTTAAACAGTCTGAGACGGTAGACCTCTTGGTCGCTGCCGGGTACTTCCGAGCCCGGATAAAAGGACTCTCCGCGTTCGATAAGGTTGTCGGTGGGATGGTTTGGTGCATCACCTTATGTAACATAGACGTGGACGTCGATTTGTTATTCCAAGAGAATTCCACAATCGGGCAGAAAATCTCGCTAACCGAGAAAATCGTTAGAGTTCTTCCGGGATTAAAATGTCCCCACCGTTTGGAACCTCACCAAATTCAGGGGTTGGATTTCATTCACATATTTCCGGTGGTTCAGTGGCTCGTTAAAACCGCCATGGTCTACCGGGAGGAAAGCGCAAAGCAAATCCGTCGGTTTTCCGTCAACGAATTCAATAAATCCTTCGATTTGCCATCGGATTTATTGTTTAGGGAGAACACTGCGTCGGCCGCCGTTAATTTGGCGAAGGTTAAAGGGATTTACGGAGCGAAAAGGCGTTTCCGTCAGAACCGTGTTGATTGGGAGGGGGAGAGGAGCAGGCGGGTTCAGCGAACGTTGGTTGAGTACAGAGGAGCAGGAGGAGTTGTAGGGGATGATGAGGGAGGGAGTAGGGAGGAGGAGGAAGGGATGTTGTTGGCGGATAGAGTGCGGCTCAGTGCGAGGACGGTGGGGCAACTAGCCAGCCTACAGGCGGAGGAGTTACACCGTGCGGCCGGGGAGTGGGAGGCACGACGGGTTGAGTTGGAGGAGGAAGTGGGAGGCGGCCGGTTGGCGGAGGCCTTGGGGAAACAGTTGGGGGAGAAACGGGGGGAGTTGGGGGCGGTGGAGGAGCAGTTGGGAAGAGCGACGGAGGAGTTGGGCGAGTTGGAGAGGCAAGTGGATGAGGCGGAGGCCTATAAGACTAAGTTGGAGACCGAGTTCGAGAAATTAATGAAACTCGAGTCGGAAGTGGACCCGGAAGTACTCCGGAACCTTCGGAATCTCGTCGCGAAAAACGAGAAGATTAAAAAAGACGAACAAGAATTCAAAGCGAAATGTAAACGGGAGTTGGAGGAGATGACGAATAAGAGAGACGAACTGGTGAAGGTTATTGAGTCAGGGGTGGATGACGCCGATAAGGCTAAGTTAGTCGAGGAGCAGCTCGTTAAGGAGACTGCTCGGTTGGAGAAGGTACGTCTACTGCGTGCGAGACGCGCTCGACAGTGCGCGGTGATACAACGTCGACTGGATTCGGTGCCGAGTCGAGCCGAACTCGCCCAGTACCAGGCGAGGTTCATCGAACTCTACGCCCAGATGGGCGCCAAACACCGCGCCACCAAGCAGCTCTACGGCCTCTATAACGTCCTCGACGACACTCGGGCCTTTATGAACAAAGAGGTCGATCTGCTCAACTCGATTCTCGATAACTTCGAAGAGGCGATGAAATCCAACTCTTCCAAGGCGGAGTTTCTCTCGCAGATGAAGCGAATATTCGAGGGAGTGGAAGACAACCGGAAGAAGTCGGAACGTCGTAAAATCGACGAGAAACGGAAACGCGACGAACTGAATTCGCGATACCTCGAACTCATAGAGAAACAGAGACTTTATTATAAGACAGTTAAGGATTTCCAGACAGAATGTCGGAATAATGAAATCCTTCAATCTAAACTGACATCTCAGCCCACCTAGACAGCGTAGAGTTACACTATTGTTACCGACTTTACAATCACTTAATTAATTATTGCATTTCCAGATTAATAGGAATGGTGAGCGGAGGTAATGGTAAGGCTTTCAAATACAAAAGTAGAGAAAAGTCTTTCTGCAATTTAGTTGAGTTTTAACAAAATAAACTTATTCTATAGTTTCTAGAAATACTGTTTTTCGCGCACCATTCTTATTAATTGCTATTCAGACTTGTGAATTGTGATTCCATAGAAGCTTTGTGCAGATAACGTTGTTTATAATTATTATTTAATTCAGAAATATAGACTACATTATACCACTGTAAAATAAAGTGTGATGGATAATGATTTTTTGTATTAGTTCGCAACCTATTCTATAAAACTGTGATAAACAGTACTATTATTCCACTGCAGATCTAAGGAATAATGAGCAGAGGGGGTGAGCCATGGGACTATGGTCCGTACGGGACGAAGGTCCGTACGGGACGAAGGTCCGTACGGGACGAAGGTCTGTACGGGACGAAGGTCTGTACGGGACGAAGGTCTGTACGGGACGAAGGTCCGTATGGGACGAAGGTCCGCACGGGACGAAGGTCTGTACGGGACGAAGGTCCGTATGGGACGAAGGTCCGTATGGGACGAAGGTCCGTACGGGACGAAGGTCTGTACGGGACGAAGGTCCGTATGGGACGAAGGTCCGTATGGGACGAAGGTCCGTACGGGACGAAGGTCCGTACGGGACGAAGGTCCGTATGGGACGAAGGTCTGTATGGGACGAAGGGCCGTACGGGACGAAGGTCTGTACGGGACGAAGGTCCGTATGGGACGAAGGTCCGTATGGGACGAAGGTCCGTACGGGACGAAGGTCCGTACGGGACGAAGGTCCGTATGGGACGAAGGTCTGTATGGGACGAAGGTCCGCACGGGACGAAGGTCTGTACGGGACGAAGGTCCGTATGGGACGAAGGTCCGTATGGGACGAAGGTCCGTACGGGACGAAGGTCCGTACGGGACGAAGGTCCGTATGGGACGAAGGTCTGTATGGGACGAAGGTCCGTACGGGACGAAGGTCTGTACGGGACGAAGGTCTGTACGGGACGAAGGTCCGTACGGGACGAAGGTCCGTACGGGACGAAGGTCCGTACGGGACGAAGGTCCGCACGGGACGAAGGTCCGTACGGGACGAAGGTCCGTACGGGACGAAGGTCCGTACGGGACGAAGGTCCGTACGGGACGAAGGTCCGTACGGGACGAAGGTCCGTACGGGACGAAGGTCCGTACGGGACGAAGGTCCGTACGGGACGAAGGTCCGTACGGGACGAAGGTCCGTACGGGACGAAGGTCCGTACGGGACGAAGGTCCGTACGGGACGAAGGTCCGTACGGGACAAATTCGGGATAAAGGTCCGTAAGTGGCCATCCGTGACGCCACTTCGTCTTCTCAAGAATTTATCTGTAACCTTTTTGGTTAGAATAACGTGCCACTGTAATAACCTGCTCTTTTCCCTTAATCTGCCTACCTATTCGGACATTCGCTCTAGAACCCTCTAATAGAAATATTGGTGTTATGGGTGAATGAGTTGTTTCATATTATTATAACTTTTTGTTGGGCACACCTTTTGCAAATTCGGCAATGAGTCCAGGTGGGATCGAATTATGAGATTGTATTCCAGGACTATCTTTTACCTGAGCCGCTAGCTGAATGGTTAGAGCGTCAGACTTCTAATAGAAATGTAATAACCAATGACGTTTACGTTGTTCACATTCACAAAGATATAATAATGGATTATAATATATCTGAACTATACACTTAAACAAGTAATGAAATACCGCTTAATTGGTTTGATTATTATATATAATAGCTAATTATACTTTTGTTTTTATGAAAAGGTGTTTTTCGTTATCAAAATTCAATTAAAAAAATATATATTTTACATCATTTCTGCGAAAGAATTTGTCTTTTTTGATTAAAAAATATTTTTGTTGAACATAGCAATCAGCAAACCAATTTGCTATTGTAGTACTCTGAGCCAATATATATTATTAACATTTAAATTCAACTCTAAATATAAATATTAGATAGTCGGAAAAAGTCTGAATAATTTTTTATATAAGTCAAAAGATAGCCTATCAATGGTCAATCATATTCACATAGTTCAATCTTCGTTTGATTTTCATGACTCTACCAGTTGGGTCTACCGCAGTCTGGACAGAGAGTTTCGTCTCCTTCCACTATAAATCCCCGTCCGACTAAACTCGTTTCACAACGTCGACAAACGAAACATTCGTTGTGCCAATGCCGGTCCTCAAAAGTAACGAACTTTGTTCCACCAATACCTAAAAAATATATAAATGACAAAATTGAATCCCAGTTACAGTACTATATAACTATAGCATCTACCTACACCAACAACCAACCAGTATGTGGTGCATTCGAAGTCCTTATTTGTGATTGGGTGCCATCAATTCAATATACACCTACCTGTGATTGGCTGTCCGCAATCGGAACATTTCTTAGCGAACAGTTTACCGAAACAATCGGCACAGAATGGCCGGTCGTCCCGGGTTGTGAACCGTTGTGATGCCAAAGAAACATTACATTCGGCGCAAGTGAAACATTCTCGATGGAAAGGTTGACCTCTGTAAGTAACGCCTCCTGAAGTTATCACCTTGAGAGGAAATAAAATAATTTTATTGCTGTCTAAATTAAGAATATATAATTTTTTATTAATTGCAAGTTATTTTTGGCCTAAGTGAAATATACCAGACTTTCTTGCTGTTATATTTCACTTTGCATTTTACCCCCATGTGAAGATTACCAGGTTTCCACTAAAAACCCAGCTTACAGAAGAGCTAAATCTAACCAAAACAATAAACTAATTCGTTTCTGTACAGGTTATAAGACATAAATAAGCGCTACAAATCTTCAAATCTATTTTTCATATATAATTCCATACAATTTCGACTGAAAAATTATAACCTGGTTTTCTCAGATAGGGGGGGGGGGGGGGGGGGGCTGGGCGCAATAAAAATGCATCCCCCACCCTAGGGGAAATTCGACGCAAATAACAGCTGATTACTCTCAAAAAGTTTAGTTTATTGCATTGGTTAAAATAACGTGCCACTGTAACCTGCTCCTTTCCCTACATATATTGAGAATTTAACATTGAGGCGGAATATTAAATCGCCAAGATGGGATTTGCGTCCAGTCCCCCCCCCCCCCCCCCCCCCCCCCCCCCTGCCTCGGTTTTCTATTATTTGAGAAGTAATGTGAACTTTACTCTTTTGAATATCGTCAAATCATTACTACTGTATCTATGTGTAGCTCACCTTGCTACAATAGGTACATCTTGTAGCAAATCTATCTTCGTAACATGTTGTACAATAAGGCTTATCGTCTCTGGGAACAAACGCTTTTGTTCCTATAGCAACGCGACAAATAATGCAATTGAAACATTCCTCATGGTATGTTTGTCCTCTCCATTCCAGTTTTTTTGTACCTGCAAAAAAATATAAAATAACCATTACAGTTTTTTGTACCTGCAAAAAAATATAAAATAACCATTCCAGTTTTTTGTACCTGTCTTTCATTATACTTTGAACAAACATCAAAAAGTACCGATGTACAATTACAGAGTGCGTGATGTCAGGCAATCAGGCAGGCAATCATCCCAGGCATGGAAATCGATCAACTTGCTTACTGGGCGGAAAAGCCAACCAACCACCAAGGTTAAGGCTGAATCAACAGCCGATCGCCTCAATGGTTGGAAGGCCCACTTTAAAAAGCTCCTCAATAATGACAGGGTATTGCTTGATAACTTTATAGAAGTAAAAGTGTCTGAGTCTGTACTCCCAGATATTCCCATTGGCGATATCTCCTTTGCAGAAGTGAAGGCTGCTGCAAAGAGCATTAAGACCAATCGTGCCAGTGGAGTAGATGGTGTTCCCCCTGAGGTCTTTAAAATACCTGAGTGTTTAAAGCTCATCTATCCCATCATAGTAGACATGTACCGAACAACAAGAGTCCCACAAGAAATGAAAACAAATAAGTTGGTGCCAGCTCCCAAGAAGGGCAACCTAACACTCTATGGTTCTTTTCGGGGAATCTCATTGATCTCGATTGCTGGAAAGCTATACAATAGAATTCTATGAAATCGCATCAGGGATCCCATTGAGAGACTGCTTCGTGGAAATCAGAATGGGTTCCGTAAATGTCGTGGGACCATGGAACCCATTTTGGCACTTAGAAGGATAATTGAAGAGTTATCAAAAAAGAAAGACAGGCATCTGGCTGTTATCTTTGTTGACTTCTTCAAGGCCTTTGATTCAGTCTCCCGCTCACGTATGTTCAGCATACTTTCATTATATGGAATTCCTGATGAAATTATTGCAGCAATCAGATCAGTATACGATGGTTCGACAACATTTGTGTCTACTGTTGATGGTGACACAGAACCATTTGAAGTGTTATGAGGCGTCCTCCAGGGAGACACACTTACGCCATTCTTGTTCATAATTGTGGTTAACTATGTTCTACGCATGTCCTTCGAGGAAATTCTGCCAAGTACCTAACTGATCTAGACTTTGCTGATGACTTAGGAGTACTCTCAGAATCACTAGAGGGAGCCCCACGGCTCCTCAGCTCATTAGAACATGCTGCTTCTAGTGTTGGTCTTTTTATTAACTCCAGAAAGACCAAATTTTGACAGTTAACTTTGGAAGTTCTCAGCAAGTCTCTGATCGGAAGAGCATAAGCTCAAAGGATGGTATGCTTGAGCATGTGAACGACTTCTGTTACCTGGGATCATGGATCCGGAAGTCAGATGAGGACCTTCGAATACGTAAGGGAAATGCATGGGCAGCCTTGAATAGGCTTTCCAGGATTTGGAAGTCACCGAGAATTAATCGGAAACTTAAGGTCCGATTATTTAGAGCAGCAGTAGTTCCAGTACTCCTCTATGGGAGTCCATGTTGGGCTCTAACTGCTGAGGACACCAAATCTCTGGATGGCACATTCACAAGAATGCTACGCCGGGTTCATTGTGTCAAGTACAATGCACACATCTCCAACCAGACACTATATAACATTGGAGGTGTCTCATTGGTTCCCCCAAGCTTGACACTAGAACAAAATCGCCTCCGCTTTGCAGGACATTGCTTTCGCCGTGATGACCAGCCAGTGCATAATCTTGTACTTTGGCAGCCTCATGGAATGAATAAGCATGGTGGACAGCCCATGACTTTCTTGAGACGCATCTTAAAGGACACTGGCCTTGAAGATGCGGATGATCTAGCAAATGTCATGGGTGATAGGGAGTTGTGGCGGCGCAATTTTGTCGACAAGCCGGCACAGCATTCTTAAAAATGCAGCTGCAATGCAGCATGCCGATACTAGTAGTAGTAGCGTGATGTCAAGGCTAAAAGACTACTTTTAAAATTTATTTGTTTTGCAGTGGCAGTTTCATGTTCGTAAATTGGGTTTATTCATTGTACAGGAGCCTGATTATTATTCTTCATTTACATCGGAATGGGGCATAATGGCAATGGGGGCTATAATGGGGCATCCCATAATTATATTTACAGGCTTTGAATACTTTATTATAGAGTTTATATATTTACCTGCTTTGAATACTTTATTACAGAGTTTATATATTTACCTGCTTTGAATACTTTATTACAGAGATTATATATTTACCTGCTTTGAATACTGTATTACAGAGTTTATATATTTACCTGCTTTGAATACTTTATTACGGAGTTTAAATATTTACCTGCTTTGAATACTTTATTACAGAGTTTATATATTTACCTGCTTTGAATACTTTATTATAGAGTTTATATATTTACCTGCTTTGAATACTTTATTACAGGCGTCACATCTCGAAGCAAAATGTTCATCATGGCAATCTGCGCAGTAAAGTCGATCGTTTTTGGATCCGAACGGCTTATCTACCAGCGAAACTTTACAACTCGAACAACCGAAACATCGTTCGTGCCAATGTTTATCTTTATAAGATAAATCCTGGAATACATACAAATATTTAAAGTGCAATAAGACGAGTATTATTTACCAGACGCTTTAGGATTGTCAATGGTTGACCACCATCTTCCCTCTCGCCAACCGGTAGCCATAGAATATATCACTCCCAGGCTAATCCGTTCTACGATAGTAGTAGTCTCATCATTTGTTGTATCTGCATGGTGTTGCTGGGTTTTGGTAATAAGACGTTGCAATTGATGATAACTTGATGCCTGCCTTTCCTTATAGGCCATTATATTATCTCTAATATTCGCCCATTTACTGTAGCATAGTGCCTGGGTACCGATACACCGTGGGATATAAAGTGTGAAAGTCTGATACTATTGCTGAACTCGACTTTTTTGACCACATACCTTAGAATCGGTACCAATAATCACGTGACATTCCTCACACGAGTTCGCGAAAATATCCTCGTAGCACGTGACGCAGTATGGGTGGTCTTCCCTCAACACGTATCGACGACCCACTAAGGATTTATCGCAATTCCAACAAGCGAAATGCGACCCGCTGACAGCATTCTTCTGCTGAAGGACAACAGTTTTACTGCCGCCCGACATGTAATGGGGAACAGTTTGACTTAGTTCCCTCCATTTCTCCTGTTTGACTAAACCCTGCGAAAAATTATAATTCGGATAGTTCTTTTTACAGAACACAAGCGAACACAGTAGAACACACCCGAACACACTCCAAAAACTACCGAACACAATCGAACACAGTAGAAAATAGAAAGAGCACAAAAAAATAACACCGGGTACCAACTTTTAGATAAAATTAGCCACGCGTTGCTTTTCTTAAGAAAATTCCCGAAATCATTGAATAAAATTGTCGCAAAATTAAATATTAATTTCTTATCAGATCAGGCCTAGCCTAAGCCGACAATAATTTAACATAGTACAGTAGGAGGCCTTAGTTAAATGTGGTTAGCACCGGGTCCAGGGGTCAGAGATCCTTACCGGTTCCTGCCAGGGTAGGTACCTAACCGGGACCCAGCTCTTTATATTCCAGTGCAGCAGTATGCAGGTAGGTACCGGTACCTATGTTGTACCGACGTGTTGTGTTGTACCGTACGTAATGTACAGTACGTACGGTAACGGGCCTAACTTCCTAATTCATATTCTCAGCAATCAGTCCCAGACCAAGCTATTCCAGTACACAGGCAAACAGGCCTATTAGCTAACCCGCTATTGCGCTATTACTATATATGTGAGCCGGTAGGCTTCCCTACATAGTTTGATATACAGTACAGCAGTACACAACAAATGATAGGCATACATGATAAGAAATTAATATTTAATTTCGCGACAATTTTATTCAATAATTTCGGGAATTTTATTATAGAAAAGCAACGCGTGGCTAATCTTATCTAAAAATTGGTACCCGGTGTTATTTTTTGTGCTCCTTCTATTTTCAACTGTGTTCGATTGTGTTAGGCAGTTTTTGGAGTGTGTTCGCTTGTGTTCTGTAAAAAGAAATATCCTTATAATTCCAAACAGTAAAATTAAGTGTATGTATGTAATCGAAGTATATTTTAGCTAATGTCACTACAGTATAAAGCCTACATTCTATTTTAATTAAAATATATTTTTTTGATTTTGAAAACCTGAAACCGTACCATAATAATTACTATTTTTAATAAATTATATATATACTGTATATATAGGTCAGACCGGCGCCGTGTCTTACCAGTCAAGCTGTTTTTTTCTCACTATTCTGGTGCAACATACAGTATTTGGTATCAGTACTCGTTTAGTTCAAAGTCTTCTTTTTACATATGCATTATGCAAAGCATAATATCTATTTTATTTAATATTCCCATCTTATTTTATTTAATATTCCCATCTTATTTTATTTAATATTCCGTAACAGGCTTATTCCAAAGTAAAGTACGGGACATTCGTACACAATTTTGAACTTTGATTGCCTGTACAATGTTATCCACAGCAGATATGTGCACAAAATTGTGCTTGGATTGAACTTTCGAATATCAGCTTAGATTTCGCGGAGCTTATGGAGGGACTTAGACACTTTTGAGAAAAAAGTCCAATTAAGGTAAAGTACGGATTCGTACGAAATGGTTTTTTTTATTTTATGATTTCAATGCTAAAGTTTAGCGAATTGTGCGCAGGTACGGTGTTGAGTTGATGTTTAGGAAAAAGCTGTATTATTAAGCTTAAATAAAAATATAAATATCAGACGAATTGCTACATTGCTAATTTTTTACAGTGTGGTGTGTGTGGTAAAGTATGGGACATTGCTAGGTAAAGTACGGGACCTGTACGAATTTTATGGTCAAAATGGTCTCTTTACACTTAACATAACAGTAATTTCTGGATAATCAGTGATAATAAAGTGCAACTAAATATTTCCAACCAAGATATGGATGTAAAATGTGGGGCGGCCCTCAAATTTACCCGAAGTCTTAGCCTATGGGTGCCGTTGAGGAGTTGTCTGTCATCTGTCTAATTTTTGATCGCGAATAACTCTTGTCATTTATAGATGAAATTAAACCAAACCTGGTACGTATGAAGTCTGTCAAAAGTTTGGAAAGAATCTGAGGTTTAATGAATCAAAGGTCACATATCAGACAGTCTGTCTGTTGGTACCGATAGTTTCAAAATTTTGATAAAAACCGAAATAAGTCCGCCAATCATTGATGAAATATAACCAAATTTGGTACACATGTAGTCTGTGAAAAGTTTAGAAATTGTTTCCATTTTTCTGAAAATGTATCAATTACTGTACGTACCGATCTTCTTATCTGCTAAAAAACTACATTTTTTTAAATTTGTTGTAAAGTACGGGACTTTACATGCTTAAACTCAAAGATTAGTTAACTGAGGAATGATTCTTAGTTCAAATACATACTTATATGCTTCCCCCTACTATCACCCTAAAGCATTATAACACATGACATTATAGGTCAGGTCAGGAATTCTAGGTCATTGATCAAGAAAACTTGCCACCTCCATGCAGCATAAAGGAGGTGCTACCTGTAGCTGCATAGACCCTCTTACTAGGGCAAATCTGGTCCTGTAACTAGGACCCCCTTCGTTCTGAGATAAGGACGCCCTTGGTCCTGGATTAAGGACCCATATACTTGGCTGCAGGGGTATATGGCCTGACCAGGCAGATGGTGATCTACCAATGGCTGGTTAGGAGTAGAGTGTTCTCATGTCCACTCTGAGGGCACTTCACTGCGACCTGCACCTGGCAGCAAGGGTACAGGGCATGACCCAGCAGATGAGCTGCAACAGCCAATGGTGGGTCATGTACGCCAGAGTAGATATGGGTGATGGGCCTCATATCTGACTCCATTGCGACACCCACCCTGTGGAATGGCAAACCAGGGTGTGGTATTTGCCCCGAGAGCTGACTCGGCAAAAAAGCACCCCCCAACCCCCACTATGGATTACATTAGCAATGCGGAGGTCCGGCCACTAGAGGCCAGTGGAATTACCGGACACAATCGGCCTCACAGGCGTCTGTTAACTCCTGACCGGCTGCCTGTCTCACCCCCTACTGGAGAGAGAGCAGCCAACAATTCTTTGAGTCCCTTTCCTGATGACCTTTCTGGCCCAAACCCTGGGTCACCAGGGAGGCCAGATTGTGATGGGGAGAGGGATTCTGGAGTTGGGGGCTACTCTCATGTTCCACCCCGACCAACAAAGCCATTGGTGAATCTGAGGCAAGTCACTAGACTAGCCTCAGTAAACACCCTAACACTCGGGTCCCCAATGCGACAAGGTGAGCTGACTGCCTTGGCAGATAAGCTTTCTCTTAGCGCAGTGGGTGTTCAAGAGCACCGAATGCAGACTGGACAGACTGATGAGGTTCTGATTAAGGACATGGGGGGCGGTTGGCGACTCGCCCTCGCGTCAGCAGATGATAGTGGCAATGGTGGAATTGGTCTATTGATGAATCCAACTGCACATGCAGCATTGGACAAAATAGACCAAATCTCTAACCGCATCATCCGTTGCCACTTCTCATGTTCTGGAAGACTGGCTAAGAAGTTTCCTAAGGTGGTTCTGATTGTGTGCTACTCTCCAACTAGTGTTGCCCCTGTAGAGGAGGTGGAAAATTTCTACCACAATCTACAAGCAGCAACTGATGGAGTGGATCAGCATGCATTCTTAACATTCCTGGGAGACTTTAATGGAAGTCTGCATCAATCACCTACATCGCCCTGGGTCTATAGCAATAGTGTTAACCGAAATTCTGTCCATCTTCAGGATTTTATCTCTGGAAATGGATTGTTTTCGGCTGGAACCCAGTTCAAGAAGCGAACTGGAAAGCTATGGACTCATAGTGGACCCAGTGGTCACAAGTCCCAGATAGACCATATTCTGTTTCGTAGGAAATACAGGAGCTCTATACAAGACTGTAATGCATTTACACTTCGACCCTTCTCCAGTGATCACCGCCTTATTGTGGCCAAGGTAAGACTTAGTCTGCGTGCTAGCAGAACAACGAAATCTGCCTTGCCACGGCATGACTGGTCCTCTCTGTTGCAACAGCCAAGTGTTAGATCCAGCTTCACACTACAGCTGAGCAACAGGTATGAGGCTCTTGCCTCTGAGGCGGCAGATCACTGTGAGGGCTATACTGCCTTTACAGAAGCAGTTAAGTTAGCAGCTGCAGAAACAGTTCCTGTATACCCTCGAAACAGGAAAATGGCCCCCTGGACTGACAACAAAATTCAGAAGTGCCGAAATGACCTTCATAAGGCGCAGAAAGAGTCCCGACTCAAACAGACTACAGCGGCCAAGAATGCAGTTAAAGCTGCATCTAGGTCCCTGAACAGGCAGTACTCTGTTAATCTACAGGAGCTAATAAACCAACAGGTTGATGCCATCAATGATGCTGACGACAGCAGGCAATCATCCCAGGCATGGAAATCGATCAATCTGCTTACTGGGCGGAAAAGCCAACCAACCACCAAGGTTAAGGCTGAATCACCAGCCGATCGCCTCAATGGTTGGAAAGCCCACTTTGAAAAGCTCCTCAATAATGACAGGGTATTGCCTGATAACTTTATAGAAGTAAAAGTGTCTGAGTCTGTACTCCCAGATATTCCCATTGGCGATATCTCCTTTGCAGAAGTGAAGGCTGCTGCAAAGAGCATTAAGACCAATCGTGCCAGTGGAGTAGATGGTGTTCCCCCTGAGGTCTTTAAAATACCTGAGTGTTTAAAGCTCATCTATCCCATCATAGTAGACATGTACCGTACAACAAGAGTCCCACAAGAAATGAAAACAAATAAGTTGGTGCCAGTTCCCAAGAAGGGCAACCTAACACTCTATGGTTCTTTTCGGGGAATCTCATTGATCTCGATCGCTGCAAAACTATACAATAGAATTCTATTAAATCGCATCAGGGATCCCATTGAGAGACTGCTACGTGGAAATCAGAATGGGTTCCGTAAAGGTCGTGGGACCATGGAGCCCATTTTGGCACTTAGAAGGATAATTGAAGAGTTATCAAAAAAGAAAGACAGGCATCTGGCTGTTATCTTTGTTGACTTCTTCAAGGCCTTTGATTCAGTCTCTCGCTCACGTATGTTCAGCATACTTTCATTATATGGGATTCCTGATGAAATTATTGCAGCAATCAGATCAGTATACGATGGTTCGACAACGTGTCTACTGTTGACGGTGACACAGAACCATTTGAAGTGTTATGGGGCGTCCTCCAAGGAGACACACTTGCACCATTCTTGTTCATTATTGTGGTTGACTATGTTCTACGCATGTCCTTAGATCATCATAATGATGATGGGGTGATGATAACTCCACCTACTGGCTCCAGAAGTCGAGGAAATCCTGCCAAGTACCTAACTGATCTAGACTTTGCTGATGACTTAGGAGTACTCTCAGAATCATTAGAGGGAGCCCAGCGGCTCCTCAGCTCATTAGAACATGCTGCTTCTAGTGTTGGTCTTTTTATTAACTCCAGAAAGACCAAAATTCTGACAGTTAACTTTGAAAGTCCTCAGCAAGTCTCTGATCGGATGAGCATAAGCTCAAAGGATGGTATGCTTGAGCATGTGGACGACTTCTGTTACCTGGGATCATGGATCCGGAAGTCAGGTTACCTTCGAATACATAAGGGAAAGGCATGGGCAGCCTTGAATAGGCTTTCCAGGATTTGGAAGTCACCTAGAATTAATCGGAAACTTAAGGTCCGATTATTTAGAGCAGCAGTAGCTCCAGTACTCCTCTACGGGAGTCCATGCTGGGCTCTAACTGCTGAGGACACCAAATCTCTGGATGGCACATTCACAAGAATGCTACGCCGGGCACAGCATTCTTAAAAATGCAGCTGCAATGCAGCATTCCGATCCTAGTATAACACTCCTGCCCTCCAGGTTTCATAT
The DNA here is from genome assembly GCA_032718475.1 of Nemertoderma westbladi. NCBI lineage: Eukaryota > Metazoa > Xenacoelomorpha > Nemertodermatida > Nemertodermatidae > Nemertoderma > Nemertoderma westbladi. The sequence goes on along the minus strand of JAUCBJ010002681.1, from coordinate 19,571 downwards.
ATTACATTAATAGATTGCACTAAAATGTAATCGCCATTATAATGGTAAAGTATGGGACAATTTTCAATTGGCCGTCATTATGTTTCTAGAGAGTAGATTATGAAACTTCAGGTAATTGTTTCTTAAGATGACGCAACACAAATGAGCTTTGCATTCCACTGGGTGATTGGGCTGAGTTAGACTACTTCTCTGTGTATAAATTAAAAATTTAACTATTGTTTGGTAAAGTATGGGACTTTACATGCATAAACCCAAATATTTCTTGACTGAGGAATGATTCTCAGTTAAAATATAGACTCATATTCTTACGGCCTACTATGGCCTTAGAGTATTATAACACTCATGGCTTCACATATTAGATTAATACAGTGCACTAATATAATCGCCATTTTAATGGTAAAGTATGGGACAATTTTCAATTGGCCGCCATGATATTTCTGAGACTAATGTAGTGAAGATGAAACTAATTGTTTTATACGATGACGCAACACAAACGTGCTTTGCATTCCACTGGGTGATTAGGCTAAGCTACATCTCTGTGAATAAACTAAAAATTTCACTATTTCAGGTAAAGTATGGGACATACCAAGATTAACTTTATCGATTTCATTACAGAGGAATGAAACACTGGTGAAATGAAACGAAACCAAAAAAATTCGAAAACGGGTTTGTTTTTGATTTGGTACATGCTCAAAAATGTTAATTTATTGGTCATGTGAAGTGCCTACAGGAAAGGAAACTTTTGCACACTTTTATTCACATTTTGTGCAGAGCAGGTGCATAATTTGTAATTCGACTATTTTTGAGAAACCCTCTGTGTTGATACACTTTTTAGCACTGAATTCATGAAGTACGATAAATTTCGACCTAAAATAAGTATAAATTAAAAGCTACATCTCATTTTTCGAAATTAGTGGGGAGGTTGACCTTTTCATGGAATGAGCGTACACTATAACTTCTATTTGAATATTGTGTAGCTCCCCAATATGTACAGTAATTACATATTCGTCCCTGCTATGCGATTAATTCTGTTTGTAAATCGGAACTTTATGACAACTATTGTGTAATTTGTACACATTTTTATTATGATGTCGCCGCGTGCGAATTAAATAAACTAATAATAATAATAATATACAATAATTAGTATTATTTTTGCGTTTGCAATTCATAAACATGTATTTTAGGCGGTATTTCTTTCCTTGGAAGTAGCACTACACACTGTTGTTATTGGTGGCGCTCTCTATTATAGAGTAATCACATTGGTGTGCTATAAATTTATGCTGAGAGATATAATGAGAACCCCGCGGAATTAGTTATTACTTCAACACATTAATTTTATTGTACAAAAATTGTTTTTTCCACTAATTTAAATGGTTATTGTTTCACTCAAATTTTTCATAAATATATTTATAGGCCTAATTCCTCCTCTAAAGTATATTAATTACCGCTAAAATATTTATTTGATCATCAAAAATAAACCTCTCACCTTTTCGATAGAATTTCGTTTATTGTTTTGGGTAAAATAACGTACTCACTGTAACCTGATCCTTATCTTATTTAGTGATAGTCAATAGATTTTAATGGCAATTAATACATTTTTAGAGATAATTATTATATTTAATAGATACTGAATATTTTAGTGATTTTCCTGTTAAAATTTAGTGAAAAACTATTATTTTTACTGGATCGATAAAAAACTGCCCTATTTCAATACTGTACTATATAGTTACTTTCTTTCTCAACTCACGTCGTTTTGTTTAAAGAATTTGGAGTCTAGGTTGAAGAATTCCGCCAGCTCCATAATGGATATCTTTCCATTGTCGTCTGTATCGTAAACTCTTAGGAGAAGTTCCACCAATCTGTCGACATCCCTCTGGGTCGCATTGGGATCTCGGTTGTGTACCGTATCCCAACAAAATTGCTGAAATCCACAACAATAAAATGATGTTTAATGGATCGTTTGGGGTGGGGGGGTGTGGTCTGATTGATGATCACCATATCATGGCCCTTGCGGGCCAAGACCAATACAATGATATAACTGATTTTAATGATAAAAAAAATATAACATCAATAATAATATCAACATCCACTCCAACCATTCCATTGCGATAGAAACTCAACGAAAGATTGACCTGGAAATACTAGCTGATAATCCGTCGCTACCGCTACTGTGGTGTACCCTAATATTATACTGCGGCCGTATTTAATTATAATAATAGGAATAAGCCACTCATTCACTAAAATACCAATAACATTAACATTGGCACAAATAAACAGGAGCATAAACATTAGAGCCACTTGATGTTAATAGGGAAGCAAACATTAAAAGGGACAACAAATTAATTGGGGACACGCAATTATTAAAAGGGTCAAAAAATTATTATTTTTTAAATTAGACACACACATTACATACAAACATTAAAATATAATGCTATTTTGAAATAATGACATACCCTTAATTCCCTTGCAGCCAAGTGCCCACTGAAGTTATAATCGTAAGTGGACCAAATTTTGAAGAATTCCTCTAAAGTAGCGGAGTAGTTACTAGTGGCGCGGTGTGCAGGTGAATGGGACACCTGCCTGTAATTTACGGATTTCATATCCTCTGGTAAGAAACTATTTATTTTGAATAAACTAAACTTTTTCTTTAAAAAAAATATATAATATACCAATGTGATTACTTAATGCACCTTTATACGAAGGCTACTGCTATTGAACAGTACGTGATGTGACGGTGTGAATATATCCGTTGTCGTGATTGTAAATTATCCCAATAGAGGTAACTGCCAAGTAATAGAAATCCTACATTCCTCGTCTCATAGCTTCTGAGAAAACAACACAGATTATTCTAATGTAAATATGGAAATAATTTATAATAATAATATTGGATATAGATTCTAATTAAATGATGGCTAATAACTGGCCTTCGCTGGTAATCAAAGCACAGCTTAATGAAGCTTAATATTACTTTATGGTATTACTGTATTACATTATTTACTTATTACTTTATGGTATTACTGTATTACATTATTTACTTATTACTTTATGGTATTACTGTATTACATTATTTACTTATTACTTTATACCTTATAATATATTTTTTACTGAACTTTTAATTTAAATACTATAAAGTAGAATTTGAAGTGATTATAATACAATATTACAAGTTTTCGATACCCCAAGGCAAGGTAAAATAATGAAAATACGATGTTATTGTTATACCTTTTATACATATGCTAAGTGTTATAGCGATAGGATTGATCACTTTATTGTTTGGCACCCTGAAGAAACATCCCGCTATTTCTTTGTTCCGAATGAGTGAAATCCTGTAGGTACGTAAGAGAGTAGAAAGTGTATCAATCGCGAAAATCTTGTACTTCGGAAACTGAGACATTGATTGACTTTTCAAAATGTTACATATCTTTTATTTACAGGATATTCAACCCAAAGCCAAAAGATTGATAAACGCGAAATGATTGACAAATGAATCAATAGGTATCCTATGTACTCAAGGCATACAGTTACAGAACCAAAACAATACGGGAGGTATTTTTATAGAATGTCTAAATTATTTGATCTTCTGTCATACAATAGATAGTTTATTGTTCTCTAACTCTAACCCAACCATCTTAACGCTACAATAATCAAACAGTTCAGTAATTAGCAATATACAGTAGTAGTGCGGGGCACATCGATTATGTTTATATAAGAAATTAATTCATTAAGTGACAGTGATGAATATCGCATCCATTGATTACATACAGTATAGGAAGTAAGCAAGGGTATGACTGTAATGTAACTAAGACTTATCAAATTATGGCGTGTGCCGTTTATTCTTTGAATTGGTTAAGAATCACTACCCATATTGTAACTTATTAATTAACTGCATATTAATTATTAAAGTTATGAAGATATAAAGTATTTAGATAAATAAATAAAATAATATAATAATATATACAAGGAACTACAGATACATTAATAATAAATATAATATATATACAAAGGTACAGTAATACAAGGAACACATGACAACTCTGTTACATTGAAACACAAAAAGGCACCCATTCAAAAAATAATATTACTTATACTCTCAAATAATCGTCTCATATAATTTATAAATCTATGAAAATTAAGCCTATTCTTTATTCCTAAAGATATTATTTTAAATCAAGGATGTCAAATAATTATATACATTACTACAGTTATAGTATAAAATATAATCGTAAAGTTGGGTTAACATTCAAAACTCGCGATAACATGATGCTACTGTATTAAAGTTAAAATAATTCATATAGATGATTATAATGCGTGTAAATTATAAAACGTAAACATTGTAAAGTCTAAATAGAGTTCATCCTACTGTATAAAGTTATCAGCCTTGGTTCCATCGTCGTAAATTATGTTGCAATAAGCTACTGGAACCGATACCGGTACATTGGTATCTACTGTCAGACTCTACCAGTTGGGTCTACCGCAGTCTGGACAGAGAGTTTCGTCTCCATCCACTATAAATCCCCGTCCGACTAAACTCGTTTCACAACGTCGACAAACGAAACATTCGTTGTGCCAATGCCGGTCCTCAAAAGTAACGAACTTTGTTCCGCCAATACCTAAAAATATATGTGAGAAATACTGAATCATAAAAGTAAAGAGCTACAGTAGGAAAGCGGGGATTGTGTGAGATACTGCAGAGCCCTGAGCTACAGTAGGAAAGGGGGGATTGTGTGAGATACTGCAGAGCCCTGAGCTACAGTAGGAAAGCGGGGATTGTGTGAGATACTGCAGAGCCCTGAGCTACAGTAGGAAAGCGGGGATTGTGTGAGATACTGCAGAGCCCTGAGCTACAGTAGGAAAGCGGGGATTGTGTGAGATACTGCAGAGCCCTGAGCTACAGTAGGAAAGCGGGGATTGTGTGAGATACTGCAGAGCCCTGAGCTACAGTAGGAAAGCGGGGATTGTGTGAGATACTGCAGAGCCCTGAGCTACAGTAGGAAAGCGGGGATTGTGTGAGATACTGCAGAGCCCTGAGCTACAGTAGGAAAGCGGGGATTGTGTGAGATACTGCAGAGCCCTGAGCTACAGTAGGAAAGCGGGGATTGTGTGAGATACTGCAGAGCCCTGAGCTACAGTAGGAAAGCGGGGATTGTGTGAGATACTGCAGAGCCCTGAGCTACAGTAGGAAAGCGGGGATTGTGTGAGATACTGCAGAGCCCTGAGCTACAGTAGGAAAGCGGGGATTGTGTGAGATACTGCAGAGCCCTGAGCTACAGTAGGAAAGCGGGGATTGTGTGAGATACTGCAGAGCCCTGAGCTACAGTAGGAAAGCGGGGATTGTGTGAGATACTGCAGAGCCCTGAGCTACAGTAGGAAAGCGGGGATTGTGTGAGATACTGCAGAGCCCTGAGCTACAGTAGGAAAGCGGGGATTGTGTGAGATACTGCAGAGCCCTGAGCTACAGTAGGAAAGCGGGAATTGTGTGAGATTCTGCAGAGCCCTGAGCTACCTAATCTTATCAAATGTTAAATTGCGTCATAGATTATGTAGGCCTAATTAATTTTTAAAAGCAAATATTTCCAGCCGATGAGGTGAGTATTTAGAAATTATCTGCACAAACCACAACCATCTGTTAATATTCCTTCTCGATTTAAGGAAAAGGGCCGTTGTCCTGACAGACTTCACCAAGGAAAAGGGCAAGATCTTATTTCTTTCCAAAGTGCTACCTTAACATTAACGAGGTCGCTAGAACGCGAACGTCACAATATAAATAAAAGGATTGGATATTCGGTCACCTATTTAACGGAAATATATGTACTTCATTGTGATTGGCAGCTATCATACTGTACTTACTAATGATTGGGTGCGGATAATGCGTATTTACCTGTGATTGGCTGTCCGCAATCGGAACATTTCTTAGCGAACAGTTTACCGAAACAATCGGCACAGAATGGCCGGTCGTCCCGGGTTGTGAATCGTTGTGATGCCAAAGAAACATTACATTCGGCGCAAGTGAAACATTCTCGATGGAAAGGTTGACCTCTGTAAGTAACGCCTCCTGAAGTTATCACCTTTTTGGAGGAAGAAAATAAATATAAACCTATAGAAATTTGTTAGTTGAGTATAATATTCAATCAATATTTAGCTTAAAATATGGTTACAAGAATAAATTATCGTTCGCTGTTGGCCATTCATTCTATGTTTCATTCCATGTGTAGGTGAACAACAACGGTATACCTACAACACCTTTATACTACAGTATACAATATCGCCCGCAGCGAACGATAATTCTTACAATCTTTGAACGCCTATATCTCATGTTGTTCCATGTTTGGAATCCTTGCAACGTAAGCTTTCTACTCATAGGGGTCCGTGTCATAAGAAAATGATCCTATATTCCGGTCTTGATATAAACATATACTTTGGACACAGTAATAATAATAATTATTATTTAATAATAATTATAATAATTGGGAAATAATGCTAATATAATTACAAAACCGAGAAAATTAACTGAATACACACTGCGTAAGAATATAATTACTGTAGTTTCTTAACTAGTTATATTTATGTTTTATGAGAGGGAGAATATTTTAGGCTCGTTAAGCCAAGGATCAAGGAATGCCTGTTCATCGCCATGGGTGATCTTCCAAGTAAACCCTTCCACTATTTATCCACCACTGAAGGATGAAAGCCAGGGTTGTGCTAGGCTGCAGCATTTAAAGCACTGTGCCCAAACAGTGCTTCTCCAACTAAGGATCGAACCAGGGCTTCAGGGTTGGGCTAGGCTGCAGCATTTAACCCTATTAAACCCGGGGGGGGGGGGGTCAATATGACCCCCCCGTGGTTTTTTTATTATAATTCTGAAACAAACGCAGTTGGGAATCTGAAATTTTATGACTTTTCCTAAAAATCTATTGTCTTCCAAGTAGTGAAAACCGTTTTCAAAAATATTGGGTACTTTTCGAGTTATAGCACCATTTTTTAACCCTACTTTTGGCACTTTTTTTGAGACGTTTTTTGAAAATTACATTTCATTAAATATGAATTGTAACATCTCTATTTTTGATTTACACCGGTTTTTTGGTGTTAGAAATTTGATGGAATTCATATAAATTGATTTAGAAATTTCAAACTTGTTTTTTTCGGTGGGTGCCAAATTTTGGTGCCAGCACCAAATTTTGAATTATGTCAATTTTGTAAATTGATTGTTTGAAACTTGTTTTTTACGCAATTGGGGTTTTTTGGGGTTCTGGATTCGATGAAATATATACGAGTTGCACCAAGCGTATCAAACTTGTATTTTTCGGTGCTGTGTGCAAATTTTGGTGCTAGCACGAAATTTTGAAAATTCATTCGATAGATAAAATTGCTTGTGACAATTTATTTCTTGCGTTTTAGAGGTTTATGGCTGTTCTGAATTCAATGGAATAAATAATTATCGAACTAGACATCTCAAACTTGTATTTTTCGGATGTGGGTGCAAAATGTGGTGCTAGCACCAAATTTTGAAAACCATCAAATATATCAATTGATTGTGTCACCATGTTTCTTGCGTTATACGGGTTTGTGATGGTTCTGAATTAAATGGAATCAGTAAAAATTTCATAAGAGTTCTCAAACTGGTATTTTTCGCCAGTGGGTGAAAATTGTTGTGCCAGCACCAAATTTTGGAAAATATGCAAATTTATCAGGAGATAGTATCACCTTGTTTCTTGCGTTATACGGGTTTATGAGGGTCCTGAATCCGATGGAATCCATAAAAACAGCACTGGACATCGCAAACTTGTACTTTTTGGTGATGGGTACGAAATTTGGTGCTAGCACCAAAATTTGCCAAATTACGCCGAAAAATACAAGTATCAATGATCTGGCATATTAGAAATGTATTCCATTAGAATCAGCGCAATCGAAAACCTGAAAATGTGAATTTATAGCATCGTATAAGTGAATTAAAAATTTTGTGTTCTACCTGAAAAGTGCTGGTTACTTGTTTTTTTCATTTTTTTCCTACGCAGAGAGGACTAAACGGCCATTTATAGTAATCATATCATTTTTAAATATTTTCCAATGTTTTTTGCACCCCAGAAAACCTGTATTGAAAAATAATTAGCCGAAAATGTAACTTTCAAATTTTGTGAAAATTGTGCACTACTTGTAATTTTGGTGCTGCAATATAACCACCCCAGTACATTTTTTCGAAAATTTTTTTTTTCGGTCGGATCCAGACAAGTGATACCTACGTACAAACAAAAAATCAGACGTTTTCGTAAATATTTGTAGATTTTAGAGGGGGGGGTCAATATGACCCCCTCCCGGTATTTGTACAGCATTTTATAGCCCGGTACTAATAGGGTTATAGCAATGCGCCCAAACAGTGCTGCCCCATCTAGGGATCGAACCAGGGCTTCAGGGTTAGGCTAGGCTTGCAGCATTTAAAGCAATGTGCCCAAACAGTGCCGCCTCAGCTAGGAATCAAACCAGGACTTCCTAATTTGAAGCCCAGGAATGTCATCACTAGACCAAGCTGCTGCTTTTACGTTTGGTTTTATTCATGTTTTTATGTATAATGTAAGGTAGTCCTTCTTTGTTACATAAACAAATATATGTGTAGCTTACCTTGCTACAATATGTACATCTTGTAGCAAATCTATCTTCGTAACATGTTGTACAATAAGGCTTATCGTCTTTGGGAACAAACGCTTTTGTTCCTATAGCAACGCGACAAATAATGCAAATGAAACATTCCTCATGGTATGTTAGTCCTCGCCATTCCAGTTTTTTTGTACCTGCAAAAAAATATAAAATAAACATTCCAGTTTTTTTGTACCTGCAAAAAATATAAAATAACCATTCCAGTTTTTTTGTACCTGCAAAAAAATATAAAATAACCATTCCAGTTTTTTTGTACCTGTAAAAAAATTTAAAATAACAATTCCAAATTTGTTTTACCTGCTAGTAAATATAACATATTCATTGCAGCTGAATTTGTAGTAAATTAAATCTCATAAGAGTATAGTGTTTCTTAGCATACTTTATTATGGAGTTTATATATTTACCTGCTTTGAATACTTTAATATAGAGTTCATATATTTACCTGCGTTAAATACTTTAATATAGAGTTTATATATTTACCGGCTTTGAATACTTTATTATAGAGTTTATATATTTACCGGCTTTGAATACTTTATTATAGAGTTTATATATTTACCGGCCTTGAATACTTTATTATAGAGTTCATATATTTACCTGCGTTAAATACTTTATTACAGAGTTTATATATTTATCTGCTTTGAATACTCTATTACAGAGTTTATATATTTACCGGCTTTGAATACTTTATTATAGAGTTCATATATTTACCTGCGTTAATTACTTTATTACAGAGTTTATATATTTATCTGCTTTGAATACTCTATTACAGAGTTTATATATTTACCGGCTTTGAATACTTTATTATAGAGTTTATATATTTACCTGATTTGAATACTTTATTACAGAGTTTATATATTTACCTGCTTTGAATACTTTAATATAGAGTTCATATATTTACCTGCGTTAAATACTTTATTACAGAGTTTATATATTTATCTGCTTTGAATACTTTATTACAGAGTTTATATATTTACCTGCTTTTAATATTTTATTACAGAGTTTATATATTTACCTGCCTTGAATACTTTATTATAGAGTTTATATATTTATCTGCTTTGAATACTCTATTACAGAGTTTATATATTTACCGGCTTTGAATACTTTATTATAGAGTTTATATATTTACCTGATTTGAATACTTTAATATAGAGTTCATATATTTACCTGCTTTGAATACTTTATTACAGGCGTCACATCTCGAAGCAAAATGCTCATCATGGCAATCTGCGCAGTAAAGTCGATCGTTTTTGGATCCGAACGGCTTATCTACCAGCGAAACTTTACAACTCGAACAACCGAAACATCGTTCGTGCCAATGTTTATCTTTATAAGATAAATCCTGGAGGAGTAAGTATTGGAGCATATTTAATAAAAAAAAATTATCGGTGTTGGCCAATTCCATCCTATGTGTAATTATTTATTTAGAAATCGTTTCAGATAATACTTAGACCTGAAATCTTAACTAAATTTCTGATAAAATACCCCACCTAGTTACTCAGTACCTTAGAGTCTGTTCCAATAATCACGTGACATTCCTCACACGAGTTCGCGAAAATATCCTCGTAGCACGTGACGCAGTATGGGTGGTCTTCCCTCAACACGTATCGACGACCCACTAAGGATTTATCGCAATTCCAACAAGCGAAATGCGACCCGCTGGCTGTAGGCTTATGTTTAACAACAACGGGTCTACTGGCCCCCGACATGTAATCACCCACTGCCTCACTTAATTCTTTCCAACTCTCTTGTTGGACAAGTACCTGCATGATAATAAATAAACTGCTAATTATTGAGATAAGATACAACCAATGCATAGTCAACCTCTATATCCCAACACAAATTCCATTTCAGACTTTCGACTACTTCGACTAACATTACTACTACTATACTATAATATGCCTACTTCATTGAAGCTGCACTTTGAAATGCTATGTTGGCTTTACAAAAATATTTATGCCACCACCATGCATTCGACAATTCGCATGCCCAATGCAGCATGGTTTACGAATGCTATGCTGTCTTATTGGCAAAATTGCACCTCCACAACTCCGTATCCACCACGATTTTCGAGAGATTATCCGCATCTTCAAGGGCAGTGTCCTTTAAGAGCCGCCTTAAGTACGTCATGGGCTGTCCAGGATCCACCATGCTTATTTTCTCCCTAAGGTTGCCAAAGCTAAAGATTATGCACTGGGTCATCCTCATGAGAAAGCAATGTCCTGCACAGCAGAGGCGGCTTTGTTCTAGTGTCAAGCATAGGGGAAACAATGAGACACCTCCAATGATATATAGTGTCTGGTTGGAGATGTGTGCATTGCACTTGATACAGTGAACCCGACGTAGCATTCTTGTAAATGTACCATCCAAGATTTAGTATCCTCACCAGTTAGAGCCCACCTCTAAATAATCGGAATAGTAATTCCGAAACTAAATAATTTAAGTTTCCGATCAATCCTGGAAAGCCGGATCAATTCTATCCGTGCTATTCCCTTACGTAATCGAACACATGATCCCAGGTAACAGAAGTCGTTCTCATGCTCAAGCATACCATCCTTTGAGATTAAGGTCATACTACTACTACTACTACTAGGATCGGCATGCTGCATTGCAGCTGCATTTTTAAGAATGCTGTGCCGGCTTGTCAACAAAATTGCACCGCCACAACTCCCTATCACCCATGACATTTGCTAGATCATCCGCATCTTTAGGGCCAGTTTCCTTTAAGATGCGTCTCAAGAAAGTCATGGGCTGTCCACCATGCTTATTCACTCCATGAGGCTGCCAAAGTACAAGATTATGCACTGGCTGGTCCTCACGGCGAAAGCAATGTCCTGCAAAGCGGAGGCGATTTTGTTCTAGTGTCAAGCTTGGGGGAACCAATGAGACACCTCCAATGTTATATAGTGTCTGGTTGGAGATGTGTGCATTGTACTTGACACAATGAACCCGGCGTAGCATTCTTGTGAATGTGCCATCCAGAGATTTGGTGTCCTCAGCAGTTAAAGCCCAGTATGGACTCCCGTAGAGGAGTACTGGAACTACTGCTGCTCTAAATAATCGGACCTTAAGTTTCCGATTAATTCTCGGTGACTTCCAAATCCTGGAAAGCCTATTCAAGGCTGCCCATGCCTTTCACTTACGTATTCGAAGGTCCTCACCTGACTTCCGGATCCATGATCCCAGGTAACAGAAGTCGTCCACATGCTCAAGCATACCATCCTTTGAGCTTATGCTCATCCGATCAGAGACTTGCTGAGGACTTTCAAAGTTAACTGTCAGAATTTTGGTCCTTCTGGAGTAAATAAAAAGACCAACACTAGAAGCAGCATGTTCTAATGAGCTGAGGAGCCGTTGGGCTCCCTCTAAGCTAGTCAGTTAGGTACTTGGCAGGATTTCCTCGACTTCTGGAGCCAGTAGGTGGAGTTATCATCACCCCATCATCATTATAATGATCTAAGGACGTGCGTAGAACATAGTCAACCACAATAATGAACAAGAATGGTGCAAGTGTGTCTCCTTGGAGGACGCCCCATAACACTTCAAATGGTTCTGTGTCACCGTCAACAGTAGACACAAATGTTGTCGAACCATCGTATACTGATCTGATTGCTGCAATAATTTCATCAGGAATCCCATATAATGAACGTATGCTGAACATACGTGAGCGAGAGACTGAATCAAAGGCCTTGAAGAAGTCAACAAAGATAACAGCCAGATGCCTGTCTTTCTTTTTTGATAACTCTTCAATTATCCTTCTAAGTGCCAAAATGGGCTCCATGGTCCCACGACCTTTACGGAACCCATTCTGATTTCCACGGACCAGTCTCTCAATGGGATCCCTGATGCGATTTAATAGAATCCTATTGTATAGCTTTGCAGCAATCGAGATCAATGAGATTCCCTGAAAAGAACCATAGAGTGTTAGGTTGCCCTTCTTGGGAACTGGCACCAACTTATTTGTTTTCATTTCTTGTGGGACTCTTGTTGTTCGGTACATGTCTACTATGATGGGATAGATGAGCTTTAAACACTCAGGTATTTTAAAGACCTCAGGGGGAACACCATATACTCCACTGGCACGATTGGTCTTAATGCTCTTTGCAGCAGCCTTCACTTCTGCACAGGAGATATCGCCAATGGGAATATCTGGGAGTACAGACTCAGACACTTTTACTTCTCTAAAGTTATCAGGCAATACCCTGTCATTATTGAGGAGCTTTTCAAAGTGGGCTTTCCAACCATTGAGGCGATCGGCTGGTAATTCAGCCTTAACCTTGGTGGTTGGTTGGCTTTTCCGCCCAGTAAGCAGATTGATCGATTTCCATGCCTGGGATGATTGCCTGCTGTCGTCAGCATCATTGATGGCATAAACCTGTTGGTTTATTAGCTCCTGTAGATTAGCAGAGTACTGCACTGTTCAGGGACCTAGATGCAGCCTTAACTGCATTCTTGGCCGCTGTAGTCTGTTTGAGTCGGGACTCTTTCTGCGCCTTATGAAGGTCATTTCGGCACTTCTGAATTTTGTTGTCAGTCCAGGGGGCCCTTTTCCTGTTTCGAGGATATACAGGAACTGTTTCTGCAGCTGCTAACTTAACTGCTTCTGTAAAGGCAGTATAGCCCTCACAGTGATCTGCCGCCTCAGAGGCAAGAGCCTCATACCTGTTGCTCAGCTGTAGTGTGAAGCTGGATCTCACACTTGGCTGTTGCAACAGAGAGGACCAGTCATGCCGTGGCAAGGCAGATTTCGTTGTTCTGCTAGCACGCAGAATAAGTCTTACCTTGGCCACAAGAAGGCGGTGATCACTGGAGAAGGGTCGAAGTGTAAATGCATTACAGTCTTGTATAGAGCTCCTGTATTTCCTACGAAACAGAATATGGTCTATCTGGGACTTGTGACCACTGGGTCCACTATGAGTCCATAGCTTTCCAGTTCGCTTCTTGAACCGGGTTCCAGCCGAAAACAATCCATTTCCAGAGATAAAATCCTGAAGATGGACAGAATTTCGGTTAACACTATTGCTATAGACCCAGGGCGATGTGGGTGATTGATGCAGACTTGCATTAAAGTCTCCCAGGAATGTTAAGAATGCATGCTGATCCACTCCATCAGTAGCTGCTTGTAGATTGTGGTAGAAATTTTCCACCTCCTCTACAGGGGCAACACTAGTTTGAGAGTAGCACACAATCAGAACCACCTTCGGAAACTTCTTAGCCAGTCTTCCAGAACATGAGAAGTGGCAACGGATAATGCGGTTAGAGATTTGGTCTATTTTGTCCAATGCAGCATGTGCAGTTGGATTCATCAATAGACCAATTCCACCATTGCCACTATCATCTGCTGACACGAGGGCGAGTCGCCAACCGCCCCCCATGTCCTTAATCAGAACCTCATCAGTCTGTCCAGTCTGCATTCGGTGCTCTTGAACACCCACTGCGCTAAGAGAAAGCTTATCTGCCAAGGCAGTCAGCTCACCTTGTCGCATTGGGGACCCGAGTGTTAGGGTGTTTACTGAGGCTAGTCTTGTGACTTGCCTCAGATTCACCAATGGCTTTGTTGGTCGGGGTGGAACATGAGAGTAGCCTCCAACTCCAGAATCCCTCTCCCCATCACAATCTGGCCTTCCTGGTGACCCAGGGAAGTGCTCGCAGAGTGGACATGAGAACACTCTACTCCTAACCAGCCATTGGTAGATCACCATCTGCCTGGTCAGGCCATATACCCCTGCAGCCAAGTATATGGGTCCTTAATCCAGGACCAAGGGCGTCCTTATCCCAGAACGAAGGGGGTCCTAGTTACAGGACCAGATTTGCCCTAGTAAGAGGGTCTATGCAGCTACAGGTGGCACCTCCTTTATGCTGCATGGAGGTGGCAAGTTTTCTTGATCAATGACCTAGAATACCTGACCTGAACTGAAATGACCGGATGGTCACACGTTCAGACATTTCTTGGGGACTTTCAAAGGTAACAGTCAAAATTTTGGTCTTCTTTGAGTTAACACTTAGAGTTAAGACCAACACTAGAAACAGCCTGTTCTAATGAGCTGAGGAGCCGTTGGGCTCCCTCTTGTGATTCTGAGATTACTCCTAAGTCATCCTCAAAGTCCAGATCAGTTTAGGTACTTGGCAGGATTTCCTCGACTTCTGGGTTACATTTACCCCATCGTGATCTAATGACAATTGAACAAAAGAAAATAGTCAATCGTAGGCCATGGTCAACCACAATTAATTATGAATAAGAATGGTACAAGTGTGTCTCCCTGGAGGATTCCCCATAACACTTCAAATGGTTCTGTGTCACCGTCAACAGTAGACACAAATGTTCTCGAACCATCGTATACTGATCTGATTGCTGCAATAATTTAATCAGGAATCCCATATAATGAATGTATGCTGAACATACATGAGTTATTTAAAAGCTCTTTTAGTTTTCAAGTTATTACAATTTTCATTTAAGGAGACCTATTGATATTACTATTACTATGTATAATGAAAGTTCTATTATCTACAAATACTTTTTTTATGAAATTGTCAACTTCAAAACCCTAGTACTTCTAGGCCTACAATTTTTGAGCAATTAGTCTGAAAATTTCTGTGGTTGTCTACATAGCCAACCTGCATAAAAGCAGACAAGTTTTTAAAAATTTTTGTTTATAAAATTTAATACTATTTATAACAAACCTAAAACATTAGCATAAATTTGCAGCGCCACCTAGCGGTGCGGAATTATTTTTACAAAATTTCGCCTGATAGTTATGTTGCCCCAACTTTGATCTATCATATAAAAAACTTTCATGTGATTAGATTCAAAACTGTAAAAGACTTAGGGTTTTAAGCGCAACCAAGTTTTTTTTATTGTTAACTAGTATTAATAATATTAAATAGCGAAAAATAAAATGTTTCTGATCTCACCTATCATCTAGAATAGCATCTTAGGTACCTATATTCAAATTCATATTTATATTTATGATGTAGTACTCTTTGGTATATTATTCGCATTAAGCGCTTGAGGTAGTTTGAAGTAGCATGCAACATGCCATTTCGATTGGTATATATTTAGATGATCCAGTGGGATACATGTGTTATTAAAGATAAGCAATAAAATAAAGATTATTGTCAAGAATGGTCTTAGAATTCCCAATATCAGTTAGTATTAGTATTAATCTAAGTATTATCCTGTATAGGACCTACTGAGTAAATCTGAGTTATATATTACCTTGTAATCTTAGAAATAAATGCCCTGAGTTAAAGGATGTTTAATATAAAACTCACATCATTCTGCTTAAAGAAACTGGGATCGATATTAAAGAACTCAGCCAACTCCATAAGTGATATCTTCCCATCGCCATCCTTGTCGTAAACTCTTAGCAATAGTTGGACTAGTTTGTCGACATCCTGCTGTGTGGCTTTCGGGTTGCGATTGTGAACAGTGTCCCAACAAAATTGCTAAATCATAATGAGAATAATGGTTTGATATTGAAGCAAGGTAAATAACCTTGACTCTGAGAGCGGAATAAAGACATTAAACTTGTACAGTAACCCGTTCTGCGTAGGTGAATTGTTATTCAACGAACACATAACTTTACTTACCCGCAATTCTCTAGCAACCAGTTGTCCACTGAAATTATAGTCATAAGTTTTCCATATATTGAAGAATTCATTTAATGTAACTGTATAACCACTGGAATTGGCTTTAGCATTGGGAGGTTGTTTTGTAGTAATTTGTGAAACACGTTGGTAATTTGCGGACTCCATGTTATCTGTTATTTAGTATTTACTCATGAGCACTAAACTACCTTCTACAGAAAAAAATTAAATATAGATTTATTATTAATTGAAACTGAAAACTGATAATAACTTATTAGGATATCCTATATTAAAACTATGATTAATTCATATCTATCACTATTATTATGATTAAATAAGTGCAGCATTTGCTAATTATTACTTTAGTTGAATACATATATCGAGTATCATACAGCATATATTGCATATTATATCGAATACATATTTTATATTGAAGTAGAAACAAAATAATTAATTGTAATAACAACAAATGATTAACCCAAGGCAGGTTGATTCATAGTGATTCAGACGTCGGAGTCAAAGGAATGCACTGGCAGTAGCAAAATGTATGTGATAGGCCTACACAACTAATATGCAGTACCAACCAATGGGTTAACACTGAATAAATCGAGCACTATAGTATATACTACCGTATTATAGTCTATAGTGTGCAGTACAGCGTGCTGCGTGTCTAGTCAAAGAGTCTAAAGAGTCAAAAGATCGATAGAGTTAATGGTTCGAAAGAGTCAAAGGATCGAAAGATTCAAATGGACGAAAGAACCGTAGGTTTAATTATATTATCATACACCTTGCATTTCCTTTGTTCTACAATATCATGTGTGTTGTGTTTATATTATTCGCACCAATAGTGAATGAACGTGGATAATTATTGGCCCATGTGAAGAATACCAGACTTTCTGCCGTTATATTTCACTTTGCAGTTACCCCCATGTGAAGTATACCAGGTTTTCACCAAAAACACAGGTTACGGAAGGGCAGAATCTAACCAAAACAATAAACGAATTAGTATATGTACAGGTTATAAGACAGAAATAAGCGCTATAAAACTCTTAATAAAGATAAATTAAAAAGATAGATTCCAATAAAAAGTCGACCGAAAAGTGAAATCCTGGGCGTAATGTTTCATAATGCTTCATATGGGCGTAATTATTTGTTCTTCAAAAAGAGACTGGTGGCTGATAGGGAATCAATCTTTTTAAGTAATTAGATTCATGATTTAATTAGACAATAAAATACTTCAATTTGGAATTGCCTTTTGTCGAATACACCTGTCTTCCCATTTTTCTGTTTAAGAATATATAATTTCATTGATATGAAACCACGAGTTTTTCGGTTCATTCTGGGTGTCTCTAGTTGAGGCCGGAACCTCAACTCCACTGTAACCTCACCACAATTGTAATACATTTAATCCAATTTGTTGAGCGGAAATTGGATGCACCTGCTGATCCAAAAGTTTGCAAAGTCCTTGAAAAGTTTGATCTTTCGTTGAATAATGTTAGTTCGTAAGTTCACTGATTCAGTTTATAATATATATTACTCCATTTAATATAAATAAATATGATAGTAGGTTGCAGACCAGTCGCTCTTAAGATTGCGATGTGTATAATTAACTTGATAATATTCATATTTGGGCTTAGTCTCATTGCTTTGGGGATATGGTTGGCTGTGGATGTGGCATTGCCCCAACTTTTCCAACTTCTCAACAACAACAGCGCAGTGGCTAACCTAAAGTTCGTGATCATTGGCGTCGGCCTGTTTGTTATGGGTATAGGATTCCTCGGGTGCTGCGGTGCGGCCATTGAGAACAAACTAATGCTCATAGTGTTCTCGGTTATAGTCGCGTTGTGCTTTGTTGCCGAGGTTACCGTGTTTATCATCGCATTCGCTAACAACGGGCTGATCGCGAAGCCTTTGGAAGACTTCATGGTGAGCACGATGAAGAACGATTATATTGGATCAGGAGAAGATAATGCATCGGCGGTGGACGTCGCTTGGGATGTGACGCAGATTCACATCGGATGCTGCGGGGTCTATTCTCAAAACGATTGGGTCGATATGGGAACGCGATTCTGGAAAACACAGACCAAACTACAGCCGCAGGATCGAATCTCCTGGCCTATTTCGTGCTGCCTGTACGAGGAGAAGCCAGAATTTGAGCAGATAGTGATGCAGGAGTGGATACCTGCGGGGAAAAATGATTCTCAATGTTTCGATGGCAACAATCAACATCATACGGAGGGATGTTTTGAAAGTGTAAAAGATTATATGAAACAACACTTAGTTATAATCGGGATAATTGTAACTCTTGTTGCTGTTGTGGAGGTGGGAGCGGTGTTTCTTGCGTTTTGTCTAGTTGGGCAAATTATTCACGCGAAAAATGTGGCATCTGCGGCGGCAGCTCAACGCGAAGCCGTGGGATAGACATTGAAAGCAATCTGGGTGAAACTTCTGACAACAAACTACTCCTGTTGTATAAGTGTAATCTTCAAGATCTTTATTATTAACGTGACTGTACAAAACGTAATTCTCAGGATATTTGCTCGAGCTGTAAAGGAAAAAAAAGGGTTCGGGGATTTTTTCTCGGGCTGTAAAGGAACGTGTGTCGGTATCGTATAATAATTTTCTTAAAATGATGTGCGTAATTTCGTTGTATCATTTAAATACACTGAAATCTTGTAATATAAAAAATACATTACTCTGTTATTATATCGCCGTGTTACAAACACTAACGGCCTAACTCTGGTACAGTATATTATTAACATCCACTGAAAAACTTAAATCAGATAAAGCAGTGTGTTCATTACAATAATACAATACGTATTATGTGTAGGCCCTGGATAAAGATACACAATACACTATCGAAATAATGAATTAAGGGGGGGACACCATTTTCGAACAACTCTTCGATTTATCACTCGCAGCGTTTCAACATTTTTTGTTTTTAGCTATAATTTGGCATATAGTTGCCTAAGATGATATTCTACATGATAGGTTAGAAAATTTTTTTTTTTCGCTATTTAATATTAGTTAATACTAGTTAACAATAAAAAAAATTTGGTTGCGCTTAAAACCCTAACGCTTTTTCAGTTTTGAATCTAATCACATGAAAGTTTTTTTATATGATAGATCAAAGATGGGGCAACATAACTATCAGGCGAAATTTTGTGAAAATAATTCTGCACCGCTAGGTGGCGCTGCAAATTTAGGCTAAATTTTTAGGTTTGTTATAAATAGTATTAAATTTTATTAACAAATAATTTCGAAAAGTTGTCTGATACTTTTATGCAGGGTGGCTATGTAGACACCCACAGAAAGTTTCAGACAAATAGCTCAAAAAT
>JAUCBJ010002680.1:0-21136 GCA_032718475.1 Nemertoderma westbladi | reverse complement strand
CTATTAGTACCGGGCTATAAAATGCTGTACAAATACCGGGAGGGGGTCATATTGACCCCCCCTCTAAAATCTACAAATATTTACGAAAACGTCTGATTTTTTGTTTGTACGTAGGTATCACTTGTCTGGATCCGACCGAAAAAAAAAATTTTCGAAAAAATGTACTGGGGTGGTTATATTGCAGCACCAAAATTACAAGTAGTGCACAATTTTCACAAAATTTGAAAGTTACATTTTCGGCTAATTATTTTTCAATACAGGTTTTCTGGGGTGCAAAAAACATTGGAAAATATTTAAAAATGATATGATTACTATAAATGGCCGTTTAGTCCTCTCTGCGTAGGAAAAAAATGAAAAAAACAAGTAACCAGCACTTTTCAGGTAGAACACAAAATTTTTAATTCACTTATACGATGCTATAAATTCACATTTTCAGGTTTTCGATTGCGCTGATTCTAATGGAATACATTTCTAATATGCCAGATCATTGATACTTGTATTTTTCGGCGTAATTTGGCAAATTTTGGTGCTAGCACCAAATTTCGTACCCATCACCAAAAAGTACAAGTTTGCGATGTCCAGTGCTGTTTTTATGGATTCCATCGGATTCAGGACCCTCATAAACCCGTATAACGCAAGAAACAAGGTGATACTATCTACTGATAAATTTGCATATTTTCCAAAATTTGGTGCTGGCACAACAATTTTCACCCACTGGCGAAAAATACCAGTTTGAGAACTCTTATGAAATTTTTACTGATTCCATTGAATTCAGAACCATCACAAACCCGTATAACGCAAGAAACAAGGTGACACAATCAATTGATATATTTGATGGTTTTCAAAATTTGGTGCTAGCACCACATTTTGCACCCACATCCGAAAAATACAAGTTTGAGATGTCTAGTTCGATAATTATTTATTCCATTGAATTCAGAACAGCCATAAACCTCTAAAACGCAAGAAATAAATTGTCACAAGCAATTTTATCTATCGAATGAATTTTCAAAATTTCGTGCTAGCACCAAAATTTGCACACAGCACCGAAAAATACAAGTTTGATACGCTTGGTGCAACTCGTATATATTTCATCGAATCCAGAACCCCAAAAAACCCCAATTGCGTAAAAAACAAGTTTCAAACAATCAATTTACAAAATTGACATAATTCAAAATTTGGTGCTGGCACCAAAATTTGGCACCCACCGAAAAAAACAAGTTTGAAATTTCTAAATCAATTTATATGAATTCCATCAAATTTCTAACACCAAAAAACCGGTGTAAATCAAAAATAGAGATGTTACAATTCATATTTAATGAAATGTAATTTTCAAAAAACGTCTCAAAAAAAGTGCCAAAAGTAGGGTTAAAAAATGGTGCTATAACTCGAAAAGTACCCAATATTTTTGAAAACGGTTTTCACTACTAGGAAGACAATAGATTTTTAGGAAAAGTCATAAAATTTCAGATTCCCAACTGCGTTTGTTTCAGAATTATAATAAAAAAACCACGGGGGGGGTCATATTGACCCCCCCCCCGGGTTTAATAGGGTTAATTTACTCATAGAACTAGTGTACTGTACTTTGCTGAAGCACATCGTTAGGCCGGAAATACCCTCAATATACTTTTTAACGTAATCTATAGGCCTAATCAAAGTGCCTTAATATTCCTTCTTAGCATCTTATTAGTGCCTTATACTGTAGTCATTTTTTTACTTTATACGATACTATATACTGATATAATACTTAAATAGTTAGACTATACTTTACCTGAGGACCAGGGAATCCTTGTCTAGGCCAACCATATGGGTGCCCATCTCTATCTAACACTATACTTTACCTGAGGACCAGAGAATCCTTGACTAGGCCAACCATATGGGTGCCCATCTCTATCTAACACTATACTTTACCTGAGGACCAGGGAATCCTTGTCTAGGCCAACCATATGGGTGCCCATCTCTATCTAACACTATACTTTACCTGAGGACCAGGGAATCCTTGTCTAGGCCAACAATATGGGTGCCCATCTCTATCTAACACTATACTTTACCTGATGACCAGGGAATCCTTGTCTAGGCCAACCATATGGGTGCCCATCTCTATCTAACACTATACTTTACCTGAGGACCAGGGAATCCTTGTCTAGGCCAACCATATGGGTGCCCATCTCTATCTAACACTATACTTTACCTGAGGACCAGGGAATCCTTGTCTAGGCCAACCATATGGGTGCCCATCTCTATCTAACACTATACTTTACCTGAGGACCAGGGAATCCTTGTCTAGGCCAACCATATGGGTGCCCATCTCTATCTAACACTATACTTTACCTGAGGACCAGGGAATCCTTGTCTAGGCCAACCATATGGGTGCCCATCTCTATCTAACACTATACTTTACCTGAGGACCAGGGAATCCTTGTCTAGGCCAACCATATGGGTGCCCATCTCTATCTAACACTATACTTTACCTGAGGACCAGGGAATCCTTGTCTAGGCCAACCATATGGGTGCCCATCTCTATCTAACACTATACTTTACCTGAGGACCAGGGAATCCTTGTCTAGGCCAACCATATGGGTGCCCATCTCTATCTAACACTATACTTTACCTGAGGACCAGGGAATCCTTGTCTAGGCCAACCATATGGGTGCCCATCTCTATCTAACAGAGTATATTCCTGTTCAATGCCAAACCATGGCTCGTGACTTTTAATTCTTTCCATAATTTCGTTGCAAGTACTCCTAAAATAAAACTTTCATTAGTAAAAGTAAAGTAAATTTTCTTCGGCCACTAGGCCAGCGATTACGCACAAAGTCTGACGACTTATTTCCAGTGCGGTCCCCCCAGAACTTTACTCCCCAGAGGAAACTCCAGTACTCATTTAGGTACCACTTAAGGATGCAAGGCCGAGATGCGCCCTGGCTGGTCCCTTTAAAGCATTCGTGCCGAAACGAAAACTGCCCTGGCCCATGTGAGGATCGAACCCACGACCTTCGGGAGATGTGAATTCAATGCAACCACTACACCAAGGTGGAACCTTGTATTAAGCTTCGCACAAAACGCTCTGTTCAAAAAATTAATATGGATTTAGAATAGAAATTGTCAAAATATTTATACCAACAAAATCAGGTGATTCTGCATACCACAAGCTACAGTGTACAGTAGATGGTTGGATCTGAACGCCAACGCAGTGGGAGTCTGTAATGAAGTTGCAGGCCCTCCAGTTTAGTCGCAGATTATCATATTAGCTATTTGGAGGTTTTGTGACAGATCTATTGCTGCCAGAACCTACGATTACCTAAAGAGTTATCGTTCATCATAATATTTCACCGTTAGCTCAAAATGAATGGAATGCATTGTAATTGATTTACCTGTTGTTTGTTTTTGCTTTATCCATCTTGTAATCATAAACTTCACACATACAAAGCTTATTATTACCCCGTCGGAAAGGATCATTGAACAACGCCACGGGTTTAATAAACATGTCGCTGTTCTTTCCTTCCGCCTGTCCCGTCGAAGATCCATCGTAGTTCCAAATAATTAATTCGTCCGGGGACTTCGGAACGGAATTATAAGTTTTCGTTTTGCACCGCAAACCTTCACCGGTTCCGTCAATCCAAACGTACATAACTTGGACTTTTGGATCTTTGGGTTCCAAAGCAAGGTAGTTTTGAAGAACAGCCTTTTTCCCCATGTCATCAATATTTGAATGAGCCATCTTAGGGTTATTTCGTTATTAGGAGTCTATCTAATTACTGTAATTAAGAAGCTTAAATAAGTGTAACGTTACCTTAAAACTATAATTACATATGGCATGATCCGTCCTAAACTACTAAGCTGGCTACCCTAGAAACGAAACCACCCTAAAGTGTTCAGCAATAAACTTACCAAATTTGGCGATAATTTTTAACCAAAAACCATAGAATTATATTAAATCGCATCACGGATTCCATTGCAAGACTGCTAAATCATGGAATGGGTGCAAATCAGAATGGGTTCCGCAAAGGTCATGGCATTATGGAGCCCAAATTCTAGCTTTTAGATGGATAATTGAAGAAAAATAAGAAAGACAGGGATTTGGCTGTCATTTTGTTGACTTCTTTAAGGCCTTCGATTCAATTTTTCGCTCACGTATATTCAGCATACTTTCATTATATGGGATTTCTGAAGAAATTATTGCAGCAATCAGATCAGCATACGATGGTTCGACAACATTTGTGTCTACTGTTGACGGACACACAGATCCATTTGAAGTGTTATGGGCAGTTCTTCAGGGAGACACGCATGCGCCATTCTCATTCATAATTGTAGTTGAATATGTTCTAAGCATGTCCTTAGATCATCATAATGATGATGGGGTGATGATAACTCCACCTACTTGTTCCAGAAGTCGAGGAAATCCTGCCAAGTACCTAACTGATCTAGACTTCGCTGAAATGCTGATGACTTAGGAGTAGGCCCCTATCACAGCCTGCTCTAACTCCATAGGGGTAAGGGAGTTAGATCAGGATGCTTTTCGTGTTGGCATTTTTGTTACCTTCTTTGACAGCTAATTTCGACAGTTCTCAGAAAAAGACTGATGATATAAGCATAAACTCTACGGAAGGTGTGCTTGAGCATGTTAATAATTTCTCCAACCTGGAATGATGGATCCGGAACTCCGTAGAACCTTCAAATACGAAATACGAAAATGGCACGTGTAGCATTGAATGGCCTGTCTAAGATACTGGAGCTGCTGAAATCTCTCAATGGCACATATATTACACAATGCTACGCCGGGTTCACTCTTTTTCAAGTACGATGCACTGCACACATCTCCAATCCGAAACTATACAGCATTGGAGGTGTCTCATTGGTCCCGTAAGCTTGAAACGTGAACAGAACCGCCTACGTCCGCTTCGCAGGGCATTGCTTTGGCCGCCTCTTCTGCTCTTGTGCTTTGGCAGTCTTAAGGGGAAAATAAGTTAAAGAAACGTTTCCGTCTATTATTACTTACACCAGTTTCACCAAGGTTATCTTCAACTTTAACCTTAGGGCGTATAAGGTGATTTTCTGAAACCGATAGAAACTGGTCATTCAGGGATTCCAAATATGTAAAGTTACGAATTTGGATTGGCAATAGTTGAGCTAGAAGGGTTCTTCTGTAATATTGCACGTTTTGCATCCGCCGTGGGGGGGGGGGGGGGGGGGGGCACTTACTGTACTCTACTGTAAGGTTGAAGAATAGTGGTGGTGTTACTGGTACAAAATTGACGGAGACACTATTTTTTAGCGCTTTTTACTACGAACGATGATAGTATGGCATGGTAAAGCAAAGCCGCTATTTTTGTACTGATAACTAAAAATTATTTCAGACTGAAAAAATCTGTTCAAATAATTTTTCGTACTACTTTTATCTGCATTAAAATAATCAGCTATGTATAGAAATTAGACATCGGATTAATAATATCCTTATAGTACAACGGCTGAGGTATCAAAGTCTACATAATATAGTGAGTGATGTTGGTATTTACCTAATGATTATGGCAGGGCATATATATATTTATTATTATTATTTATTCATTATTCAATCGTATCTAAAGATTTAAAACGATGGCCGTGTATAAGATAGGGAATTTCCATTACAATAACGCTATTGTGAGACAGAAAAACTTATCTCTCAAATATTTAAACCACCCCGTCATCATAAGAAATCTATCTGCTACTATGTATGTAACATATTATTCTATGCCTGCATTATTTCTACGTAATCTTCAAATCTTCGTATCTTAAGTTATTCGTGGAAGTGAAGGACACAGGCGTAGAGCCAAGGGGGTGGATACTTGGTATGCATCGACATGTATAGATATGGTATCGGTATAACAACGGTATGGATCTTACATTCCGGGCTGGCAAACCGATTTAAAAAATAATGAATTGTTTTAGGTGTTTAGTACTGTACGATAACACTCTCCATCCATACAAATTATTCATCTATCTTTAATAGCTAGTGAGGTCATAGACACACACACCCGGGTGATGATAACCGGAAGTTTGAAACCTACAATACAGTATGTACCGGGTTCGAGCCCCAATGAGGTTAATATTTTTCGTTTTGGAGAGCTTGCAAATTACAAATAGATTTCAAGCATCAATCGGAAATATACAGTAGTTGGGGGTCTTGTTCCACAAACAGTTAGGCCAACTACCAACATCATAGACCCATCAAATAGTAATGTATCCTTGCCATCCCACAAAGGCAAACAATTCGACAGATATTAATAAGTACGTGTTGGTGGAACTGTGTAGTGTGAACCTCATTAAAATGTATACTTGAACTTTATAAACAGTAGTACATTATAAGTATATGTAGGTAATAGTAAATTGTACTTTATTGTGGAATTTATACTTTTAGTATTAATATACAGTAATTTAATTAAAGTCATATTATTGCTCGATTTAAATGATGTTTGCCATGCTGAATTACTTCAAAATAAATCAGTATTTAGGAGCCCGCTGAAAGAGCAGCATATTTTATTCCTCGAACAGCATACAATTGAATTATCTAATGGAACCGCGAGAGTAAATGTATTTCGGACTTTATCGATAAATAAATATATCCACTTGCTGCTATATATATTGACATAATATCTGGTCGAGAAAACCGACTCAAAGGTTTGATTTTCTCAATTTTTAGGAATCTAATAAAATGCGTTTAAATTAAATGGTCGCGTACTGTACTCCTTATTAGAAATACATAATTATTATACCTTCTTCTACGAGGAGGGGAAAAGGGTAGTAACCGGAGGGCTAGGCAAGCATCGCTGTTGGTTGGTAGGTAACAGCAGTCAATCGAGTAGCGATGGGTTGGGGGCTAGCCATGTATCGCGAGGTTAGGCTACGCGAAGATGAATATGCAACGATTGGTTGATGCAACGGTCTGTGATAGCGTACTGTAATAGTTACAGTATAATCTGAACTGAAAGTATATGATATGATACGTGTACCGGTACCGCCATCAGGCAGTCCCTTCACTCTCATTCTAATGCGGTAGCAGTAATATACTGTAAGTTAAATGTAACTCTGTAAGTACACAAGGAGGCATAGCAAACCGAGGAGACAGTGGGAATCCATACTCTGCAGACAGCTTTGCACAGTCAAAATGTCTAACGTATATTTCGTAATTTCGAATTACGGCGGCTAACTACGGTACCGTACTTCTGCATTCTAGATGACATACGTTAATTACAAGTCCCTAAAAGGTGCCACCCTGCTCCATAGCGCGGGAAATTCAAATGATTGAAAGACATGCAATTTGTACTGGAAAGGAATTAAAAGCGTGGAACAGTTATTATTTATTTTGTAATATTTTACAAATAATTAACATCATTCTGTTATTATATTCTTAAATTACCAATGAAATATTTGTATTTTAGAACCGAAGATTTGAAAAGTCCAGGGGGTTCTAAGTTCTACGACATCCCCAGCTCCATGATGCCCCCTCTGCCCCCGCCCCCCATGGCTCGCCCGGTGGTGATCGCGGAGAATATATCGCCCCCTCTATCCACCGGTGTACACGAAGTCAAACATGAAATTAATTACAAATGTAAGTCCAAATAACATCATTCTGTTTTAAATTCAATATAAAAACATATAAAAGGTGATGATTTTATTCGACCAACAGTATATATTTTATAGACTCAAAGTCAGAATTAATTGGCAGCCATCAGTGTATGGTTAGAATTATACTAAGGCCGTATTCCAAATGTATTGGTGTGTCGGAAGCCAGTAATATATATATATATATATGTAATATATGTAAGACCAGAAATACAGTAATATAACAATTAAATCCGTCAAATTACGCAACTAAGAGGGATGTGAAATTAAATAGTTTTATTGTTCTATCATAGTAATCATCGGATTAAATTACTATAGGCCTATAGCGGAGAATTACACTATACTAATCTTATCCTTACTATTATTATTACGATATTGCACATTTAAAAGTTTCTGGCATTCCAATTTAAGGTAATGTAAGACAATTTATACATACATAGATCGATTGTATTTCCAAATTGTGGGTAGACGCAAATATTAGACTTTATTTAATTAAAGAGATTGTTATCTAACATGGCATATCTAACATATGAGGCACCTGACACATAATAAATGTTAATGTTTTCACATTTAATGTGACGGGATCGTGGAGTTGACAGTGAGATCCCGACCGGAATAGATTGTACGCGTCACTTTGTTGCTGGGCTGCTGGGCTAACGGTATAATATCTTTGGCCGAAGGCCGACTATGCCGGTTTGCAACTGTGAGGAAATCAACTGACCGGAAATCAGTAATTAGAGTGATTATATAATTGACACATATTGGTTGCAGCCCTACACTACTGTGTGGCCTCTGGTACCCAATGGATGCGTTCCTATCCTCCCAATCTACTTCCTTGCCCGCTATTGGCTTAACTATTATTTCTCGCCTCGCCACTCCCTCTTGGTGTTACCCCCTGCTTCTAGCCTCACTAGCTGGTTTGTCCCTCTGAGGTGGTTTGACCTCTCACCTCTCTCTGTGGCTTATGGCGTGTATCGCCCCCCCCCCCCCCCTAGTTGGTTATGAGGCGAGATTATTATTGGTAATCTCGCATCGCCAACTATATTGGTAAAATGCCACTGGTCCCATTTTGGGGTGGGTAATGTAGGGAATTGAATCCGCTTACACTCCCCCCCCCATGCTATCTTCCCGGTGAGAAGATAGCATCAACCTTAAGTGCGCTTCAATTCCGCTGGAATCCAATCTAATATTGGATGTGGGGTGGAGTTTTCTTCTCGGGGTCAGCTTTCCAGACCGGCCCCCATGGGTCTGTTATTACTACCCATCCTTGGTACAATCGCGAGCTATGTTGTACCAAGGTATCTGGCGTCACTGTTTAAGATCATTGCCCTCACTTCTCACACAATTTTCCTCTAACCTTCCTCAAATCTTCCTCACGGACCTTGCTGTCCCTTCCTCTCTCACCAGTCCCTTGGGACTCATCCTCCTCCGTGCTCGCCCCCCACACTTGAATCTCGCACTTCTTTAACTTCCTCACACCCTAACACCCCTTTCCCATACTTCCACCTATTCTCGTTGTCACTCTCCACACTCTTATCGGTTCCCACGCATGTGTGCACCATGGCAGTAGGATCCGTCTAAGTCTCGTCCTGCTGTTCTAGTCAATTAGTCCCCAGTCCCAGTAGCTAATTGGAAAAAGGTTGTACTTGACTATAGAATATATTATATAATATACATACGAACTATATATAATAATTAATTATTATAATCATATATTATATACATTATATATTATACATTCGTCTACATGACGCGTCTTAACCCCCCCTCCTCCCCCCCCCCCTCTCGGAGGTGATACGACTCGTCACTCCCGGTCCCGCCCGTTTCATGCTCTCTCCGCCATCACGATTCTCCTCTCTCACCAGACTGGTGGTGCCTTAGAAAGGCTCAAGATGGTAAGAGATAACTAAGTATTGTCTTAATTAGTTTAAATCAATGATGGCCTCCCTCCTATCTTGCTCTTTCTTTCTCTTTCTTCTTATCTATCTTTGTGCAAATATCCCCCTTTGTGTGTCAATTTTGCCCTGATTTTTATTCTATTTTATTTTATGTTCCCCCCTACTTGTGCTATTATCATACCTGCCATCTGATATCCCCCCTCAATTCTTCACATGGCGCCCTCAGTGCCCACAAGTTTTACGGTACCGTGTACCCCTCTACTACGGTATGTGCACATACCCCCCAATTCCTCACGTGGCGCCCTCAGTGCCCACAAGTTCTACGGTACTGCGTACCCTTCTACTGCAGTATGTGTGCATACCCCCAATTCCTCACGTGGCGCCCTCAGTGCCCACAAGTTCTACAGTACGTAAATTAGGTACATTGGTACGTTATTGTACCCTTCCGACGTACATAATTGTAACTACCTACTAATATCTACTATCTACATACAGTGTACCTTGCTTATATTCTTACTCTGTACTCTACTCACTACTTATTTTATTATTTTGTTTATTTCTATTTTGTTTTTATGTGTGGGAAGGCGTCTCGCCCTCATTCCCACCCCCCTCAGTCCAATATATTGGACGACTCAACTCTAAGGAGACCCTTCCAATAGGCAACACTTTCCTACTGCCCTCCTGTAGGTCTTCCTATCTTTGGCCCCTACTTTCCTCCGATCCTCACTTCCACCGACCTAATCCTTCCATCCTCGTCGGGGTAGGTTTCTACTACCCTAGCTAGTCTACACTGGTTATTGATAATTGTGTCATCTGTGACAATTATCAAGTCACCCTTCTTCAGTTCCCTGTGACTGTTCCTCCATTTGCTCCTCTTATGTAGTGTTGGAAGGTAGTCTTGTATCCACCTTGTCCAATACTCTGCGCTTGTTGCTTTGGCGACTTTCCAACTTTGACGCGAATGTATGTCGTCTGGATCTACACTTCGCATGTCAATCATCGCCGGCCTCTCCATGAGTAAATGAGCTGGTGTTAGGACGTCCAGTGATTCTGGGTCGTCGTTCTCGGGATATAGCGGTCGGCTATTAATAATCCCCTCACAATTTGCTAACACCATCATCAGTACGTCCTCCGTGACCATATGGTTGTTCATCAGTTTGGTCATCAGTCGTTTGGAGCTTCCCACAAGCCGCTCCACACACCCTTATGTATGTGGCGCGTATGGTGTTCTCCTCTCCCACCTTATAAGGTGTTTCCTCATCACCGCCCTGACATCATCTCCCCCCAGGATGTCGAGAGCTTCGGCTAACTCGTTCTCCACACCCACGAAGTTAGTCCCGTTATCTGAATATAACACCTCTACCGTCCCTCCCCTGCGAGTTACAAACCTCTCTAAAGCATTAATAAATGCCGACGCCGTAGCGTCCTGGGCAAGTTCTATTCCCACCGCCCTCATGTCATTGCAGACAAAGATAATGCCATAGCGTTTCTCTGTATGCCGCATCACCTTTATCTTAATCGTCCCAAACATGTCCACGCCGCAGTGTGTAAATGGTGGGTCGTGATGCCTCACCCTATTGGCCGGTAATGGCGCCATCTCCTGTACGGCCCTCTCTTTCTTCGTCAATCGACAGGTCTGGCACTGCCCCACTACTGCCTTTACCATCTTCCTGAGTTGGATAACCCAGAACGTCTTCCGTATCTCCATCAGGGTCTGATTGGTACCTCCATGTAGTATCGATTTATGGGAATCCCATATGATCTGGTGGACTATTGGTGACTTATTGGGGATTATTATAGGTTTTGGTGGAATGACTGGGCTGTTGTTGTTTACCACCCTGGAATTCATCACCAGGATCCCATCATCGTTCAACTGCGGCGAAAGCGCATTGAGTTCACTGTCTTGATGAAGGCGCTGTTGCTTGCTGACTATGTTCACTTCGTCTGCGTAACCCTTCCTTTGCTCGTATCGTATCACGGCTTTGGCCCCCCCCTTCCAGATCGATAATGGGTCTCGTTTTGGTATACTTACCAACTCCCCTGATGAAATCCCTGTAGGCCCTCAAATATGCTACCAACTTCTTAGTCTTATACCAGCTGGAGCTGTAACTGAGCAACCTATCCGTTGGGTTGACGCATGGTTCTCTCAGTTTCGGTGGCGTCTCCTTAATCTCCCTCGCCAATTGGCTGTATATCTCTTCCCCCTCCGACTCCTCTCCCTCCTCTTCTACTGCTACTTCCTCCGTACCTGGGTCTACCTTCCTCATTGGTGGCCAACTCAACCTATCGTTAAGAAAGTGCGGCCCATGCTGCTACAACTCCTGCTTTCTCGAGAAAGAGTGGTGTACAAAGCCCCTCGATAGCAGATCTGCTGGAATGTCGTCGGTTGGGCAGTAGTGCCACTTCTCCAGATCGGTCATTGCCCTTATCTCATCTACCCTGTTCACCACAAATATAGGGTAATATAGATCTTCTCGTTGTGTAGCCATCCTAACACTACAATGGAATCCGTCCAGTAGTGGGTCTCTACTATATTGGGCATGGTGTCCATTAAGTATGCTGTCGCCCTTACTCCTAATCTCGCAGCCGTTAGCTTGAGTTTTGGCACCAATGCTGAATCTGGTGGCGTCGACTTCGCTTTACTAAACGCAAGCCTGGGCTTATGAGCCCCCTTTCACTGTACCAAATAAAGTGCCGCTCCATATGCTTCCAAGGATGCGTCGGAAAACATATGTAGGTCCAGATTGGTCATGTCTCCGTCCGGGAAGTACACACGTGGCATACTGTACGTCCCCATCTCCTCTAGGCTCCCCGTCCACTTGTTCCACTGTCTACTTATATCCTCAGGGATCTCCGCATCCCAATCATCCTTCAACTTATACACCTTCTTCAGTATTTGTTTCCCCATGACTAACAACGGGGATGCCAGGCCTAGGGGGTCGTATATCCTTGCTATATACAACACATAGCCTCGTTTTGTATGGATCTCGGCACCCTCTTGACTTAGTTGATACTCCAACTCATCTGTCTCCCTTGTCACGCTTCATCATCAGCTTCTACGCCCTTGGCCTAGTCCTCCCACATCATCTCCCCTTCCACCCTATGCTCCTACTCGACCTCCTCCCCATCGGTATGCTCCTCAACTGGACAGGCGTCTGTTCCGGACATCTCTCTGGATATCTCTCCATCCACTCTTCTCCATCCTCATACCGATACTCGCCAGGAACATCTATGTTCCATCCCATCGCCTCTACGTCCTCTGCGCCGAACCCCTTCTCCTCCGCCCACTCTCTTGCTGTTGCTTCTCCTCCTGACTTATCTATCAGCAGTATTTCTCTGGACTTATCCTCCACCCTTTCACCATGCTCCACTATGCGTGGTTCCAGATCCATACCCATCCCCGACTCCTCCCTCGGGCCGCTTCCCATATGGGACCTCCCCATCGCCCGTCTTTGGTTTCTCCTCTATGTCCTCAACAGCACCGGACAGCATGCACCCTGATGTCTTGGACACACCAAACGGTGTCCTCGTCTTAATTGGGCCAGTGAGCATCCATCCAAATGGTGTGAGAATGGCGATCGGGTTTCGCTCCCAGTCATCGCCGAATATGGTCTGAAGTCTACCATGGGCTGTCAGGCAGTCCATGCCGACTATGAGAGATACTTTCGGGATGTCCAATTCGGGTACGGAGAAATCGATGTTATCCAGGTACCGATATTGCTCAACCTCAATCTTTGTGGGTCGCCTGGTATTAATATTAATCGTTTCTATTATTTGAATGGGTTCGATGGTAGCCCCAAAATTGCACCCTGGTGTTATCGCTGCTATCTCGCAATGCCCCGTTCTCATTCTCATGACCTTGTCCTTACTGGAGATAGTGGTTACCGCCATCTTGCTAGGCCTCGTCCGTAACCCTATCTTTTCGGCCACCCAACTCTCCGTTAGTGTGAATGCTGCTCCACTATCTACCAACATGAGTGCCGTAACCGATAGCCCATCTTCTCCTATTATTTTCAGTGGTACTACCCCGAGTAGTACTGTCCTCTTCGTCCTTGCTCCCATCGTGATCGTTGCCATGGTTTGGCCTCCAATCTCATCAGTCTCGTCGTATTCTATCGGTGGTTCCTGGCATTCATCCTTCCAGTGTCCTCCTACCACGCATCGGTGACATAGTCCATTCTTATCAGCGTAGGCTTTTGATAACTTTATAGAAGTAAAAG
Source organism: Nemertoderma westbladi (assembly GCA_032718475.1). NCBI lineage: Eukaryota > Metazoa > Xenacoelomorpha > Nemertodermatida > Nemertodermatidae > Nemertoderma > Nemertoderma westbladi. Next base: position 7,419 of record JAUCBJ010002680.1, on the reverse strand, counting down.
TGTCTGAGTCTGTACTCCCAGATATTCCCATTGGCGATATCTCCTTTGCAGAAGTGAAGGCTGCTGCAAAGAGCATTAAGACCAATCGTGCCAGTGGAGTAGATGGTGTTCCCCCTGAGGTCTTTAAAATACCTGAGTGTTTAAAGCTCATCTATCCCATCATAGTAGACATGTACCGAACAACAAGAGTCCCACAAGAAATGAAAACAAATAAGTTGGTGCCAGTTCCCAAGAAGGGCAACCTAACACTCTATGGTTCTTTTCGGGGAATCTCATTGATCTCGATTGCTGCAAAACTATACAATAGAATTCTATTAAATCGCATCAGGGATCCCATTGAGAGACTGCTACGTGGAAATCAGAATGGGTTCCGTAAAGGTCGTGGGACCATGGAGCCCATTTTGGCACTTAGAAGGATAATTGAAGAGTTATCAAAAAAGAAAGACAGGCATCTGGCTGTTATCTTTGTTGACTTCTTCAAGGCCTTTGATTCAGTCTCTCGCTCACGTATGTTCAGCATACTTTCATTATATGGGATTCCTGATGAAATTATTGCAGCAATCAGATCAGTATACGATGGTTCGACAACATTTGTGTCTACTGTTGACGGTGACACAGAACCATTTGAAGTGTTATGGGGCATCCTCCAAGGAGACACACTTGCACCATTCTTGTTCATTATTGTGGTTGACTATGTTCTACGCATGTCCTTAGATCATTATAATGATGATGGGGTGATGATAACTCCACCTACTGGCTCCAGAAGTCGAGGAAATCCTGCCAAGTACCTAACTGATCTAGACTTTGCTGATGACTTAGGAGTACTCTCAGAATCATTAGAGGGAGCCCAGCGGCTCCTCAGCTCATTAGAACATGCTGCTTCTAGTGTTGGTCTTTTTATTAACTCCAGAAAGACCAAAATTCTGACAGTTAACTTTGAAAGTCCTCAGCAAGTCTCTGATCGGATGAGCATAAGCTCAAAGGATGGTATGCTTGGGCATGTGGACGACTTCTGTTACCTGGGATCATGGATCCAGAAGTCAGGTGAGGACCTTCGAATACGTAAGGGAAAGGCATGGGCAGCCTTGAATAGGCTTTCCAGGATTTGGAAGTCACCTAGAATTAATCGGAAACTTAAGGTCCGATTATTTAGAGCAGCAGTATTTCCAGTACTCCTCTACGGGAGTCCATGCTGGGCTCTAACTGCTGAGGACACCAAATCTCTGGATGGCACATTCACAAGAATGCTACGCCGGGTACATTGTGTCAAGTACAATGCATCTTGTTTGATCTTGTTTGAGTAACGCCTGCCAATGCTTACAGTCCATGGTCTTCCGGTTTAGTGTTTTGGTTATTTGGACTCGGCCTACTGGGGGTATTGGGATTGTATTTGTTTGTGTTGTTGTTTTGTTTCGGTCCCTGCCACGGTGTGGCCCTACTCCCAGCTGCTTGTGGACTACAAGTCCCCTGCATGGCAGCATGCTGTAGCGACTGTCTCAATCTCGGAAATACATCTGCCGGATTATGTTCGGGTTTAGGCCTGTTGTATTCAGCTTTCAGCGCCTTCCCCAAACTGTCCTCGCTGTAGACTGGATCTGTGATCAATTCTGCTTCATAGTTAAGGAAGTTCGACATCTCCTCCAGCCCTGGCTCCTCACCTTTCTTCTCCCGGGTGGAGAAAGCGATCTTTCTCCACGTGATTCTCAGCCAGATCGGTAGTGCCTGCGCTATTGTAGTGATGTTGTTTGATGCATTGAGTTCGTAAGGAGCATCCAGAGTCTTTAATACTATCAGCGCCTTTTCAACTTTATTCGCAAAGGTTTTAATGCTGACAGGGTTATCCTGGAGTCTGCCTGATGTTATTCCCTGTCCAGGGCTCTCCATGCAGTCGTGAATCCTCCTTCAATACCTTGGTATTGTCTCACGATGTCGTATGCTGGCCCCCCTGTGTAGACTTGTACGTATTTAAGGCACTCCGCCTGCGTCAGATTCTTCATTAAGATTTCATTGCTGTACATGCGCCGGAATTGCAGATATTCCACCGGCTTACTACCATCGAATTTGAAGGACTCCACTGGTGGCAGCTCGATCCTAGCCTTCAACGCGTCGATGAGTGTTGCCATTCCCATCGCTTGTACTTCTAGCGCGCTCGATGGTAGAGATACAGACTCCCTTGCTGTTGGGTGTGGTTTACCATTCGGGCCTGTCGACTTACCTTGTGTTGGATATATCATCGGGGGTAATGGTCCCCTCCATATCTCCGTGTCGCACGATTTATTTGGGTCTGAGGGGTTTGGGGTTTTTGTTCTTGGCTGCGTGTATTGCTGATACTGCAATGGGGGAATGTCACCCTGCCCCCCCCCCCCCCCCCCCCCACCGGTGTTATGTTTGGTACTGGGGTTGATGTTATCATGTTGGGGCCCATGCACCTATCGACAATACCTCCCCCCTCCCCTGGGTATATATTATATGTTATAGTCATACTGCTGTGCAGGTACCGGTATAGGCCTATCCACTCCTTGCTTACCGACCGGTATGTATGTCGTGACCTCCGGGTTTAAACCCGTCATTCACGCTACCCTATCGCCTACACTATCTCTCCCAGCATGGCCTATAGTATGTGCAGTAAGGCCTACAGTATGTCATGCAGTCTGCCTGTATCCTTCCGGACCGAAGTTTAATCTTCGTGAATATTCCGAGAAGTCCTCCCCGCGACTACCATATACTCGATCGGCAGCTACGTTCCGACGGGAGGTTTCTCTTCGATCCCCACTCCTGTCTTCATCCTGGTACCGGTACACTCTGTACCCCTCTCCCGGTGTGTGGTATATTTCACCAGGTTGTGTTTCTCCGGGGCGACGGCAATCTCCCGGAGTACGACCCCACCGGCTATCTGTCTCCATCTGTTCGCGCTTTTAGACCTTTAGCAGTTTAACCTGCCAATTTTAGTTGTCCTTTTGTTTATAAATCGACTTTAGCCTATATCAATTATTTAGTGTACTGAAATTACATCAGCCGAAGCCAGTCTGTGCGCGACCATTCACCCACAGTTAAGGGAGATTGGATTCGGATGCTTTGTTAGTGATTGCAGTGTAGACCTACTGTATTATTCGATTGATCGTTAATATATAATCTCTGACAATATATTCACTTTCGGGGAAATAGTAACAGTTCCTGTAGGACGTGGCGCTTTAAGTATAAAAACAGAGTTATGACTTAAACTAATCACAACTAGATGGCCAAAGAGTTTCGTAAAAAGCGCATTCTTTAGGAGATGCTTTATTAACCTTCACACTACTTCACACGACTTCACACTACTTCACACTACTTCACACTACTTCACACTACTTCACACTACTTCACACTGATCTGCCGACCGTCACTGAATTTGATCATATATAAGGAGGATCGCAACTGACACATGTAGGGATTATGAAATAGCATTTAATTCACACAAAACCACTATAATGTAAGTCGCAGTTGCTACCGGTAAACCTGTTCCTCTCACCTTCAGTAATCAAGAAGATTGGGGGTTTTATGATTATTCATCGGTATTCTCCAAATATATCAGCAATATACATTAACATAACACCAATTAATAACAGAAGCAAATAATGCGGTGAACAGTCATTATGTGTTACTTATGCAGTGTTCCATGTGCAGCAATGTTGAATTGTAGAATGACAAGCAAATAGTGCTCCAGGTTAATAGTTTTACGTTCTTGTAATCAAAGCCATCAGATGTTTAGGCCAAAGTCTGAAACTTCCACAACAGAAGCACAGAAGAATTCTAAGCCGGTTCTCTCGCTCAGAAAGGTAAACAAAGACCGTAATGCATTGCGCGGTTTTCCATAGGCCCCTGTTCAACATAAAGTGAAAATCGCTCTGATTGGCTGAGCAGAACAAAGAGGTTCCACGTCTACAGGAAATCAGCTGACAGATTTCGTCATCTGAGCTCAATCTTTTAGAGTATTATGCGCATTGCGGCAAAAACGACTTGTTATGTCCGCTAGAGCACCTACACCGTGCATTGCGGGGAAAAATGACTTGTTATGTCCACAAAAGCTTTTACACCGCTCCCAGAAAAAGGGATTTAATTCTATAAAATATAAAAAATCACAGTTTCTAAAATATAAAAATACTCTAAACAATTAGTCCTTCTTACGTGAACGGCGTTTACAAAGTTTTTTGAGGCTAGCAAGAGTCCTTTTCTCTTTGGGGCGAGCCACTTTACTAGGAAGGCTATAACTCCTGGGTAAGGGGTGCAATACAATTGCATCGGAAGGTTTAGGGTTACAGTCGGTGTATCCGCCGGTCAAGGTACCCGGTTGATCGATATCAACCTCAGTGGACCGAGGTCGAACAACCTTTAGAGCTCATTTCAGGATGGCAGCTCTTACTGGTCCCTGACGGGTCGTTTGCACGAGAGCGGTAGGTTGACCGTGAGTAGTGAGAAATTTCCTCGGTTTGATGGTTCTTTCCAACTCGCGTTCTCTGGCTTTATATTCATATGGTTGTCTATGAACTTCTTATAGCTCTGGATACGAGTTTATGAACAAGTCACCGTGGAATTTATCAATGGTAGAAACTTTAAACTGTATGTAGGATCTTCCGGTTTCGCCATATAATATTGAGTTAAATTGACATAATAAGGGTGGTCTTTGATCCCATAAAATGAGTTCGGTAAAGGTCTAGCGCGTAGGTTGACCTCGTGTACCAATACGACGGACAAGATCCGCTCGATTGTCCGGAGGTTCAACGAGTATACCGTCGACACGAGCGGCCTCGGTTGGCGGATGTTGTAACATAGGAGCATCAGCGTTAAGATCTCTAGATCTTAGGTTGATATCAACCGGTTGGGGTTGTACCGTGGCGAAGAGTTTGTCTCCGAAATGGGGAACCATTGAAGGATGAATAATGGTTTTGGAATAGCGATCAGTCATAAGGATTTGAGCTTCTGGCTGGGCTAAAGCTGCTTCTTCTCTCTCGTCCATTTCGATGTGCATCTCCTCGAGCTGATTTTCCTCCGCTTGTCGTTGGAAGCGTTCATCTAAAAACTCTTGTAAAGAGTAAGTTCGTCCAAGTTCGATGTCCTCCTCGAGATTCTGGATTTCTCGATCGAACTGAGGTAAAGCTAATTCCTTTACTGCTTGGACTTGCTGCTGCAATTTACATTTATCTGAACAATCGTAAGTTCCTTTTCCGATCTTTTGCCGAATAGCGTCTAACGCGTTTCGTACAACGCTCTCCTCGAATTCGGTGACGGGTTGTATTGGGGTTAAACCGGGACGACTATACGGGTTAAACGGCGATATTAAATGTCCGCGTCCCAATCCGGCTAGGTAGGATGGGCGAATATCTAGAGAGCCCACTACCGGAGTGCCACCGATTAATTGTTCAGGTAACACTAGATCTTTGAACAGTGAGTACAGTTCGGGAGGATCCGTGATACTATTGGGATCAAGAGTCTAAGGTCTCACCAGGGAATGAGGAGGTATGACCGAGTACTCCGGAACCCTGATCATCGGTTTATTTAAGGATCGTTTGAGTCGAGCGAGCGTAGGTGATACGTCGAACAAGTTTCGCTCGAAACTCCCGTAAGTATAGCGAGTAAAACTGTGTTTAGCACAACGTCTCCGCGGATGTTTATGTCTTTCCGTTTGTTGGTTGGGTCTAGGGCATTCGTCGTAATAATACTAAAGACGCATGTCTTGTAGGGGAAACGCGGGTGATCTTTCTCCAGTTTTACAATGTGTCTCTCAAGAATTCCAAATATACGTTGAAGTCACTGCGTTTATCCGGTTCTTCAACGTCTTCTCTTTCGAGTCGATTTCGAATAGAATTTTTCGTGTTCGATTCTCAGTTTTTCGTTCCGACTCCGCTGGGTATGATATTTAAATAGGATCATTTCCCTTTCGGTGTCTACATCGTCCGTATCATGTAAATCGATAGGATGACCAGTAGTTAAGAAGTCCATATACGTACCCTTACGATGCGTATTGCGAGCGGTGAATTTTCTATAGTCCAATTCACGCGTGAGCTGTTCCTTTGACATTGGCGGTTCGATATAACGGCCATCGTCCTCCGTAGTAGGTTGACTAGCGTCGCCGCTTATTAAACTATCAACAAACGCTTGCAAGGGTAGGGTATATCGCCCCCTGATACCAAGATCATCTTCTATCAACTCAGTCATAGCTGCTATATGAGTTTATCGATATTATAATTAATCATAATTTAGGCTAGCGGTCGTCGCTGCCTCCCCCTCAATGCCCCCGGACAGCGCAAGCTCCTCAGCGCTGATGTACTGTCGCCGCTGTGTCTCTCGCCAACGTAGTAGCTACACAACGACAACAATAACCAGCGCGAGTCAGTCCACTGTCCGTCCCAAGGGCTCAGAATTACTTCAGGTTCTTGCTACAGAGGCAGGGTAACTTTCACAACTGCGACTCGCTACTGTAAACACACTTTAGTAGTAACATTCACCTATAAACGCACAAATTCCACACAACTGTCACAAATTGTACACATTCGGGCCATGTGTCCGTTAGTCAAGTGCCTTCCAGAATGCCACGTTATTATTATGTATCCCTGGATACTAGCAGTGTGCTATTTATTCCGTATGCTATTCAATGGGGCAAGCTTTCTATTGTTCTTTTAACTCGCTTCTAATTCTAGCGTGGTTGTTGCTATGGTGACATTATGGAAAGCTAGCAGTAGAATTAGGGTAATTCTCATGCATACAGATCTGGGATGCTATTTAATAGTAATTCTTTAATTGTCAATATTCCCCTTTATACATGATTTTATGAATTTTATCGGCTATTGACTATATATTGGAGATTCTCGCACACTAATATACTTAATAGGGTGAATCTCCACTCCCATGATCTATTAATTAATGGAATTTTGGGAATGTTATAAATTGTATAAAATAACAATTTATCAAATTCATGAGAGGATATGAATTTAAATTTATTCCCGTAAATTTTATTATTTAATATTAAAATAGACACAATTTTATTCCAGAACATGTCTGGGGACGTTAACCACTGATTCTAGAATTTTGTCTTTCAAGTATATCGGTGGGTGCCGCGATATCTTAATCGACTAGAATTGCAGATGGTCAAAGGGTTTAACAGATTTATTTTGCGTTCTACGCTACTGTTAAAGGGATATCACGCTACTATATGTATTATTTAATATACGGTATGAGAGCAATATTGCAAGAAGCAATGTCAGTGAGAAGAGGCAAGTCGTTTCCAAGGTCTACCCAGAGCTTGGTTTAGCCGAGACACAAGGATCTGAACTTTGCATTCCTAATACTCTACTTACCAATAATACTTGAGTATAGTAGGAGCTTTATTGTACTTTAATAAGTACCGACATTTCATCTTACTGTAGTCACGTATTTATAATATGA
>JAUCBJ010002679.1:0-31461 GCA_032718475.1 Nemertoderma westbladi | reverse complement strand
CCCCCGCATTACCTGAGCTGCCACATATTGTACTCAAACTTTACAATCAGATGGATTCAACGAGGCACACCAGGTTTCCCTTGCGAGCTTAACTTCGATTAATGCCGATTGATATACTGGGTAAAGAGGTGGCAAGTTCTCCGTTCACTACTGGACAGAAATTGGTTATGCGAGGGCGCATGTCACGCATAGTCGGGGTTTTATTTCATTTGCATTACGGATGAAGGTCGGAATTAATTGATGGGTTGTATAATAGTACAAGACGTGTTGCCAATTATTATTTGCCATGCTAACACGATGGGCAGCTGCAAAAGGTAGGCCGGCCCCGGCATGTATATAGGGGATGGGGAGTGTGGCAGCTTCATTGCTTCTTGGACGGCGTGTTAATGTGAAACATTACTGTTTTACAGCGATTGTGGTTTCAACGCTTTCCTCATTAAAAAAATAATCTTATTTCTTGAATTTCATTTCATCTATTACTAAATAAATTATTTAACCAGTAAGATATTTTAGATAAGTTGACCAACATATAAATATATCAAGTTAATTAGGTTTAATTAAAGTATGGCATGGGCCCTTCTCCCACAGAGCATTCTATATACGGCTACCGAGAAAATCAAACAATAAATTACATCAACAAAATTTATAACGTTACAAAATATCATCCCCAATGATTACAATCAAACTCTATTACCGACCATAAAGGATATAGTAACAACATTTCCCGATGTCAAACTAATAAATAATAAATGTATGTCATTGTATATGGCACGCCATGGCGTTTTACATTTATTTGTTATTTCTGACTAAAAAAGTCAGCAAGCTGGACGTAAACCAAACTGCCTAAACTTTAAATATAAAATATACGATTAAACAAAAAGACTTGATCCTGGATCGAACCCAGTACTTTCACACCTTAAGCGAGGCGCTTTACCGAGTGATCTACCTGAGATAAATCACCAGAACAAAAAAAAATTATATTATTTTTGAGTGCCTCCCTTTTCCTACAACAACTACCTACCCCAATAAAGAGGCAGTTTCGTTATAACCTTAAAAATGCCGACTTAATCTAATGATATGTGAAGGACAAGTAAGTAGCATTTTATCATTACAACACCAAACATTTTTTAAGAGAGACGAAGTCCAGATAAGTAAGGTATCCTGTGGTGGATCTACATGTTTTTATTTTGGATATTTTTAACACCATCTCACTGGTGGACTTCCATCAATGTGCTTAACAAATAGGCCATTAATATCACAAACAAGAACGAAATCAAATTGTCGTCTTGAACGACACGCCACATGCGTACTTTAGTACTAAACCACAACTTAACCAAACTGTTCCATTAGTTACACAACTTAACCCAACTATTCCACTAGATCCACAACTTAACCAAACTGTTGCATTAGTTACACAACTTAACCCAACTATTCCACTAGATCCACAACTTAACCAAACTGTTCCATTAGTTACACAACTTAACCAAACTATTCCACTAGATCCACAACTTAACCAAACTGTTGCATTAGTTACACAACTTAACCCAACTATTCCACTAGATCCACAACTTAACCAAACTGTTCCATTAGTTACACAACTTAGCCAAACTGTTCCATTAGTTCCACAACTGAACCAAACTGTCCCATTAGTTCCACAACTTAACCAAACTGTTCCACTAGTTCCAGAACTTAACCCAACTATTCCACTAGATCCGCAACTTAACATAACTATTCCACTAGTTCTACAAATTAACATAACTGTTCCATTAGGTTCACAACTAAACCAACTGTTCCATTAGTTCCACAACTTAACCAAACTGTTCCACTAGTTCCAGAACTTAACCCAACTATTCCACTAGATCCGCAACTTAACATAACTATTCCACTAGTTCTACAAATTAACATAACTGTTCCATTAGGTTCACAACTAAACCAACTGTTCCATTAGTTCCACAACTTAACCAAACTGTTCTATTAGTTCCACAACTTAACCAAACTATTCCATTAGTTACACAACTTAACCCAACTATTCCACTAGATCCACAACTTAACCAAACTGTTCCATTAGTTACACAACTTAACCAAACTATTCCATTAGTTCCACAACTTAGCCAAACTGTTCCATTAGTTCCACAACTGAACCAAACTGTCCCATTAGTTCCACAACTTAACCAAACTGTTCCACTAGTTCCAGAACTTAACCCAACTATTCCACTAGATCCGCAACTTAACATAACTATTCCACTAGTTCTACAAATTAACATAACTGTTCCATTAGGTTCACAACTAAACCAACTGTTCCATTAGTTCCACAACTTAACCAAACTGTTCCACTAGTTCCACAACTTAACCAAAGTATTCTATTAGTTCCACAACTGAACCAAACTGTTTCATTAGTTCCACAATTTAACCAAACTGTTCCATTACTTCCACAACTTAGCCAAACGAATCCATTAGTTCTATAACTTAACCAAACCATTCCATTAGTTCCACAACTTAACCACACTAGTCTATTAGTTCCACAACTTAACCAAACTGTTCCATTATTTCCACAACTTAACCAAACTGTTCCACTAGTTCCACAACCTAACCCAACTATTCCATTAGATCAACAACTTAACCAAACGAATCCATTAGTTCTATAACTTAACCAAACTAGTCTATTAGTTCCACACCTGAAACAAACTGTTTCAATAGTTCCACAACTTAACCAAACGATTCCACTAGTTACACAACTTAACCAGAATATTCTATTAGTTCCACAACTTAACCAAACTATTCCATTAGTTCCACAACTTAACCAAACTGTTCCATTAGTTACACAACTTAACCAGAATCTATTAGTTCCACAACTTAACCAAACTATTAAATTAGATCCACAACTTAACCAAACTGTTGCATTAGTTACACAACTTAACCAGAATATTCTATTAGTTCCACAACTTAACCAAACTATTCCATTAGATCCACAACTTAACCAAACTGTTCCATTAGTTACACAACTTAACCAGAATATTCTATTAGTTCCACAACTTAACCAAACTATTCCATTAGTTCCAGAACTTAACACAACTATTCAATTAGATCCACAACGTAACCAAACTATTCCATTAGTTACACAACTTAACCAGAATATTATATTAGTTCCACAACTTAACCAAACTATTCCATTAGTTCCAGAACTTAACCAAACTATTCCATTAGTTCCAGAACTTAACCAAACTGTTCCATTAGTTCCACAACTTAACCAAACTGTTTCATTAGTTCCACAACTTAACCAATCTGTTCCACTAGTTCCACAACTTAACCAAACTATTATATTAGTTCCACAACTGAACCAAACTGTTTCATTAGTTCCACAGCATAACCAAACTGCTCCATTAGTTCCACAACTTAGCCAAACAATTCCATTAGTTCCACAACTTAACCAAACGATTCCACTAGTTACACAACTTAACCAGAATATTCTATTAGTTCCACAACTTAACCAAACTATTCCATTAGTTCCACAACTTAACCAAACTGTTCCATTAGTTACACAACTTAACCAGAATCTATTAGTTCCACAACTTAACCAAACTATTAAATTAGATCCACAACTTAACCAAACTGTTCCATTAGTTACACAACTTAACCAGAATATTCTATTAGTTCCACAACTTAACCAAACTATTCCATTAGATCCACAACTTAACCAAACTATTCCATTAGATCCACAACTTAACCAAACTGTTCCATTAGTTACACAACTTAACCAGAATATTCTATTAGTTCCACAACTTAACCAAACTATTACATTAGTTCCAGAACTTAACACAACTATTCAATTAGATCAACAACTTAACCAAACTATTCCATTAGATCCACAACATAACCAAACGGTTCCACTAGTTACACAACTTAACCAGTATATTCTATAAGTTCCACAACTTAACCAAACTATTAAATTAGATCCACAACTTAACCAAACTGTTCCATTAGTTACACAACTTAACCAGAATATTCTATTAGTTCCACAACTTAACCAAACTATTCCATTAGATCCACAACTTAACCAAACTGTTCCATTAGTTACACAACTTAACCAGAATATTCTATTAGTTCCACAACTTAACCAAACTATTCCATTAGTTCCAGAACTTAACACAACTATTCAATTAGATCCACAACTTAACCAAACTATTCCATTAGATCCACAACATAACCAAACGGTTCCACTAGTTACACAACTTAACCAGTATATTCTATAAGTTCCACAACTTAACCAAACTATTACATTAGTTCCAAAACTTAACCCAACAATTCCATTAGATCCATAACTTAACCAAACTGTTCCATTAGTTACACAACTTAACCAGAATATTGTATTAGTTCCACAACTTAACCAAACTATTAAATTAGATCCACAACTTAACCAAACTGTTCCATTAGTTACACAACTTAACCAGAATATTCTATTAGTTCCACAACTTAACCAAACTATTCCATTAGATCCACAACTTAACCAAACTGTTTCATTAGTTACACAACTTAACCAGAATATTCTATTAGTTCCACAACTTAACCAAACTATTCCATTAGTTCCAGAACTTAACACAACTATTCAATTAGATCCACAACGTAACCAAACTATTCCATTAGATCCACAACATAACCAAACGGTTCCACTAGTTACACAACTTAACCAGTATATTTTATAAGTTCCACAACTTAACCAAACTATTCCATTAGTTCCAGAACTTAACCAAACTATTCCATTAGTTCCAGAACTTAACCAAACTGTTCCATTAGTTCCACAACTTAACCAAACTGTTTCATTAGTTCCACAACTTAACCAATCTGTTCCACTAGTTCCACAACTTAACCAAACTATTATATTAGTTCCACAACTGAACCAAACTGTTTCATTAGTTCAACAACATAACCAAACTGTTCCATTAGTTCCACAACTTAGCCAAACAATTCCATTAGTTCCACAACTTAACCAAACGATTCCACTAGTTACACAACTTAACCAGAATATTCTATTAGTTCCACAACTTAACCAAACTATTCCATTAGTTCCACAACTTAACCAAACTGTTCCATTAGTTACACAACTTAACCAGAATCTATTAGTTCCACAACTTAACCAAACTATTAAATTAGATCCACAACTTAACCAAACTGTTCCATTAGTTACACAACTTAACCAGAATATTCTATTAGTTCCACAACTTAACCAAACTATTCCATTAGATCCACAACTTAACCAAACTATTCCATTAGATCCACAACTTAACCAAACTGTTCCATTAGTTACACAACTTAACCAGAATATTATATTAGTTCCACAACTTAACCAAACGATTCCATTAGTTCCAGAACTTAACCAAACTATTCCATTAGTTCCAGAACTTAACCAAACTGTTCCATTAGTTCCACAACTTAACCAAACTGTTTCATTAGTTCCACAACTTAACCAATCTGTTCCACTAGTTCCACAACTTAACCAAACGATTCCACTAGTTACACAACTTAACCAGTATATTCTATAAGTTCCACAACTGAACCAAACTGTTTCATTAGTTCAACAACATAACCAAACTGTTCCATTAGTTCCACAACTTAGCCAAACAATTCCATTAGTTCCACAATTTAACCAAACGATTCCACTAGTTACACAACTTAACCAGAATATTCTATTAGTTCCACAACTTAACCAAACTATTCCATTAGTTCCACAACTTAACCAAACTGTTCCATTAGTTACACAACTTAACCAGAATCTATTAGTTCCACAACTTAACCAAACTATTAAATTAGATCCACAACTTAACCAAACTGTTCCATTAGTTACACAACTTAACCAGAATATTCTATTAGTTCCACAACTTAACCAAACTATTCCATTAGATCCACAACTTAACCAAACTATTCCATTAGATCCACAACTTAACCAAACTGTTCCATTAGTTACACAACTTAACCAGAATAGTCTATTAGTTAGTTCCACAACTTAACCAAACTATTCCATTAGTTCCAGAACTTAACACAACTATTCAATTAGATCCACAACTTAACCAAACTATTCCATTAGATCCACAACATAACCAAACGGTTCCACTAGTTACACAACTTAACCAGTATATTCTATAAGTTCCACAACTTAACCAAACTGTTCCATTAGTTACACAACTTAACCAGAATATTGTATAAGTTCCACAACTTAACCAAAATATTAAATTAGATCCACAACTTAACCAAACTGTTCCATTAGTTACACAACTTAACCAGAATATTCTATTAGTTCCACAACTTAACCAAACTATTCCATTAGTTCCAGAACTTAACACAACTATTCAATTAGATCCACAACGTAACCAAACTATTCCATTAGATCCACAACATAACCAAACGGTTCCACTAGTTACACAACTTAACCAGTATATTCTATAAGTTCCACAACTTAACCAAACTGTTCCATTAGTTACACAACTTAACCAGAATATTCTATTAGTTCCACAACTTAACCAAACTATTCCATTAGTTCCAGAACTTAACACAACTATTCAATTAGATCCACAACTTAACCAAACTATTCCATTAGATCCACAACATAACCAAACGGTTCCACTAGTTACACAACTTAACCAGTATATTCTATAAGTTCCACAACTTAACCAAACTGTTCCATTAGTTACACAACTTAACCAGAATATTCTATTAGTTCCACAACTTAACCAAACTATTCCATTAGTTCCAGAACTTAACACAACTATTCAATTAGATCCACAACTTAACCAAACTATTCCATTAGATCCACAACATAACCAAACTGTTCCATTAGTTACACAACTTAACCAGAATATTCTATTAGTTCCACAACTTAACCAAACTATTCCATTAGTTCCAGAACTTAACACAACTATTCAATTAGATCCACAACTTAACCAAACTATTCCATTAGATCCACAACATAACCAAACGGTTCCACTAGTTACACAACTTAACCAGTATATTCTATAAGTTCCACAACTTAACCAAACTGTTCCATTAGTTACACAACTTAACCAGAATATTCTATTAGTTCCACAACTTAACCAAACTATTCTATTAGTTCCACAACTTAACCAAACTATTCAATTAGATCCACAACTTAACCAAACTGTTCCATTAGTTACACGACTTAACCAGAATATTATATTAGTTCCACAACTTAACCAAACTATTCCATTAGATCCACAACTTAACCAAACTGTTTCATTAGTTACACAACTTAACCAGAATATTCTATTAGTTCCACAACTTAACCAAACTATTCCATTAGTTCCAGAACTTAACACAACTATTCAATTAGATCCACAACTTAACCAAACTATTCCATTAGATCCACAACATAACCAAACGGTTCCACTAGTTACACAACTTAACCAGTATATTCTATAAGTTCCACAACTTAACCAAACTGTTCCATTAGTTACACAACTTAACCAGAATATTCTATTAGTTCCACAACTTAACCAAACTATTCTATTAGTTCCACAACTTAACCAAACTATTCAATTAGATCCACAACTTAACCAAACTGTTCCATTAGTTACACGACTTAACCAGAATATTATATTAGTTCCACAACTTAACCAAACTATTCCATTAGATCCACAACTTAACCAAACTGTTTCATTAGTTACACAACTTAACCAGAATATTCTATTAGTTCCACAACTTAACCAAACTGTTCCATTAGTTCCACAACTTAACCAAACTGTTTCATTAGTTCCACAACTTAACCAATCTGTTCCACTAGTTCCACAACTTAACCAAACTATTATATTAGTTCCACAACTGAACCAAACTGTTTCATTAGTTCCACAACATAACCAAACTGTTCCATTAGTTCCACAACTTAACCAAACTGTTCCATTAGTTCCACAACTTAACCAAACTATTAAATTAGTTCCACAACTTAACCAAACGATTCCACTAGTTACACAACTTAACCAGAATATTCTATTAGTTCCACAACTTAACCAAACTATTCCATTAGTTCCACAACTTAACCAAACTGTTCCATTAGTTACACAACTTAACCAGAATCTATTAGTTCCACAACTTAACCAAACTATTAAATTAGATCCACAACTTAACCAAACTGTTCCATTAGTTACACAACTTAACCAGAATATTCTATTAGTTCCACAACTTAACCAAACTATTCCATTAGATCCACAACTTAACCAAACTATTCCATTAGATCCACAACTTAACCAAACTGTTCCATTAGTTACACAACTTAACCAGAATATTCTATTAGTTCCACAACTTAACCAAACTATTCCATTAGTTCCAGAACTTAACACAACTATTCAATTAGATCCACAACTTAACCAAACTATTCCATTAGATCCACAACATAACCAAACGGTTCCACTAGTTACACAACTTAACCAGTATATTCTATAAGTTCCACAACTTAACCAAACTGTTCCATTAGTTACACAACTTAACCAGAATATTCTATTAGTTCCACAACTTAACCAAACTATTCTATTAGTTCCACAACTTAACCAAACTATTCCATTAGATCCACAACTTAACCAAACTGTTTCATTAGTTACACAACTTAACCAGAATATTCTATTAGTTCCACAACTTAACCAAACTATTCCATTAGTTCCAGAACTTAACACAACTATTCAATTAGATCCACAACGTAACCAAACTATTCCATTAGTTACACAACTTAACCAGAATGTTATATTAGTTCCACAACTTAACCAAACTATTCCATTAGTTCCAGAACTTAACCAAACTATTCCATTAGTTCCAGAACTTAACCAAACTGTTCCATTAGTTCCACAACTTAACCAAACTGTTTCATTAGTTCCACAACTTAACCAATCTGTTCCACTAGTTCCACAACTTAACCAAACTATTATATTAGTTCCACAACTGAACCAAACTGTTTCATTAGTTCCACAACATAACCAAACTGTTCCATTAGTTCCACAACTTAGCCAAACAATTCCATTAGTCCCACAACTTAACCAAACTATTCCATTAGTTCTACAACTTAACCAAACTATTCTATTAGTTCCAGAACTTAACCAAACTGTTCCATTAGTTCCACAACTTAACCAAACTGTTCCATTATTTCCACAACTTAACCAAACTGTTCCACTAGTTCCACAACCTAACCCAACTATTCCATTAGATCAACAACTTAACCAAACTGATCCATTAGTTCCACAACTTAACCAGACTATTTCATTAGTTCCACAACTTAACCAGACTATTCCGTTAGTTCCACAACTTAACCCAACTATTCCATAGACCCACAACTTAGCCAAACCATTCAATTAGTTCCACAACTTAACCAAACTATTACATTAGTTCCAAAACTTAACCCAACAATTCCATTAGATCCACAACTTAACCAAACTGTTCCATTAGTTACACAACTTAACCAGAATATTGTATTAGTTCCACAACTTAACCAAACTATTAAATTAGATCCACAACTTAACCAAACTGTTCCATTAGTTACACAACTTAACCAGAATATTCTATTAGTTCCACAACTTAACCAAACTATTCCATTAGATCCACAACTTAACCAAACTGTTTCATTAGTTACACAACTTAACCAGAATATTCTATTAGTTCCACAACTTAACCAAACTGTTCCATTAGTTCCACAACTTAACCAAACTGTTTCATTAGTTCCACAACTTAACCAATCTGTTCCACTAGTTCCACAACTTAACCAAACTATTATATTAGTTCCTACAACTGAACCAAACTGTTTCAATAGTTCCACAGCATAACCAAACTGTTCCATTAGTTCCACAACTTAGCCAAACAATTCCATTAGTTCCACAACTTAACCAAACGATTCCACTAGTTACACAACTTAACCAGAATATTATATTAGTTCCACAACTTAACCAAACTATTCCATTAGTTCCACAACTTAACCAAACTGTTCCATTAGTTACACAACTTAACCAGAATCTATTAGTTCCACAACTTAACCAAACTATTAAATTAGATCCACAACTTAACCAAACTGTTCCATTAGTTACACAACTTAACCAGAATATTCTATTAGTTCCACAACTTAACCAAACTATTCCATTAGATCCACAACTTAACCAAACTATTCCATTAGATCCACAACTTAACCAAACTGTTCCATTAGTTACACAACTTAACCAGAATATTCTATTAGTTCCACAACTTAACCAAACTATTCCATTAGTTCCAGAACTTCACACAACTATTCAATTAGATCCACAACTTAACCAAACTATTCCATTAGATCCACAACATAACCAAACGGTTCCACTAGTTACACAACTTAACCAGTATATTCTATAAGTTCCACAACTTAACCAAACTGTTCCATTAGTTACACAACTTAACCAGAATATTGTATTAGTTCCACAACTTAACCAAACTATTAAATTAGATCCACAACTTAACCAAACTGTTCCATTATTTCCACAACTTAACCAAACTGTTCCACTAGTTCCACAACCTAACCCAACTATTCCATTAGATCAACAACTTAACCAAACTGATCCATTAGTTCCACAACTTAACCAGACTATTTCATTAGTTCCACAACTTAACCAGAATATTCTATTAGTTCCACAACTTAACCAAACTATTCCATTAGATCCACAACTTAACCAAACTGTTCCATTAGTTACACAACTTAACCAGAATATTCTATTAGTTCCACAACTTAACCAAACTATTCCATTAGTTCCAGAACTTAACACAACTATTCAATTAGATCCACAACTTAACCAAACTATTCCATTAGATCCACAACATAACCAAACGGTTCCACTAGTTACACAACTTAACCAGTATATTCTATAAGTTCCACAACTTAACCAAACTGTTCCATTAGTTACACAACTTAACCAGAATATTCTATTAGTTCCACAACTTAACCAAACTATTATATTAGTTCCACAACTTAACCAAACTATTCCATTAGATCCACAACTTAACCAAACTGTTTCATTAGTTACACAACTTAACCAGAATATTCTATTAGTTCCACAACTTAACCAAACTATTCCATTAGTTCCAGAACTTAACACAACTATTCAATTAGATCCACAACGTAACCAAACTATTCCATTAGTTACACAACTTAACCAGAATGTTATATTAGTTCCACAACTTAACCAAACTATTCCATTAGTTCCAGAACTTAACCAAACTATTCCATTAGTTCCAGAACTTAACCAAACTGTTCCATTAGTTCCACAACTTAACCAAACTGTTTCATTAGTTCCACAACTTAACCAATCTGTTCCACTAGTTCCACAACTTAACCAAACTATTATATTAGTTCCACAACTGAACCAAACTGTTTCATTAGTTCCACAACATAACCAAACTGTTCCATTAGTTCCACAACTTAGCCAAACAATTCCATTAGTCCCACAACTTAACCAAACTATTCCATTAGTTCTACAACTTAACCAAACTATTCTATTAGTTCCAGAACTTAACCAAACTGTTCCATTAGTTCCACAACTTAACCAAACTGTTCCATTATTTCCACAACTTAACCAAACTGTTCCACTAGTTCCACAACCTAACCCAACTATTCCATTAGATCAACAACTTAACCAAACTGATCCATTAGTTCCACAACTTAACCAGACTATTTCATTAGTTCCACAACTTAACCAGACTATTCCATTAGTTCCACAACTTAACCCAACTATTCCATAGACCCACAACTTAGCCAAACCATTCAATTAGTTCCACAACTTAACCAAACTATTACATTAGTTCCAAAACTTAACCCAACAATTCCATTAGATCCACAACTTAACCAAACTGTTCCATTAGTTACACAACTTAACCAGAATATTGTATTAGTTCCACAACTTAACCAAACTATTAAATTAGATCCACAACTTAACCAAACTGTTCCATTAGTTACACAACTTAACCAGAATATTCTATTAGTTCCACAACTTAACCAAACTATTCCATTAGATCCACAACTTAACCAAACTGTTTCATTAGTTACACAACTTAACCAGAATATTCTATTAGTTCCACAACTTAACCAAACTATTCCATTAGTTCCAGAACTTAACACAACTATTCAATTAGATCCACAACGTAACCAAACTATTCCATTAGATCCACAACATAACCAAACGGTTCCACTAGTTACACAACTTAACCAGTATATTCTATAAGTTCCACAACTTAACCAAACTATTCCATTAGTTCCAGAACTTAACCAAACTATTCCATTAGTTCCAGAACTTAACCAAACTGTTCCATTAGTTCCACAACTTAACCAAACTGTTTCATTAGTTCCACAACTTAACCAATCTGTTCCACTAGTTCCACAACTTAACCAAACTATTATATTAGTTCCACAACTGAACCAAACTGTTTCATTAGTTCAACAACATAACCAAACTGTTCCATTAGTTCCACAACTTAGCCAAACAATTCCATTAGTTCCACAACTTAACCAAACGATTCCACTAGTTACACAACTTAACCAGAATATTATATTAGTTCCACAACTTAACCAAACTATTCCATTAGTTCCACAACTTAACCAAACTGTTCCATTAGTTACACAACTTAACAAGAATCTATTAGTTCCACAACTTAACCAAACTGTTTCATTAGTTCCACAACTTAACCAATCTGTTCCACTAGTTCCACAACTTAACCAAACGATTCCACTAGTTACACAACTTAACCAGAATATTCTATTACTTCCACAACTTAACCAAACTATTCCATTAGATCCACAACTTAACCAAACTATTCCATTAGATCCACAACTTAACCAAACTGTTCCATTAGTTACACAACTTAACCAGAATATTATATTAGTTCCACAACTTAACCAAACTATTCCATTAGTTCCAGAACTTAACCAAACTATTCCATTAGTTCCAGAACTTAACCAAACTGTTCCATTAGTTACACAACTTAACCAATCTGTTCCACTAGTTCCACAACTTAACCAAACGATTCCACTAGTTACACAACTTAACCAGTATATTCTATAAGTTCCACAACTGAACCAAACTGTTTCATTAGTTCAACAACATAACCAAACTGTTCCATTAGTTCCACAACTTAGCCAAACAATTCCATTAGTTCCACAACTTAACCAAACGATTCCACTAGTTACACAACTTAACCAGAATATTCTTTTAGTTCCACAACTTAACCAAACTATTAAATTAGATCCACAACTTAACCAAACTGTTCCATTAGTTACACAACTTAACCAGAATATTCTATTAGTTCCACAACTTAACCAAACTATTCCATTAGATCCACAACTTAACCAAACTATTCCATTAGATCCACAACTTAACCAAACTGTTCCATTAGTTACACAACTTAACCAGAATAGTCTATTAGTTCCACAACTTAACCAAACTATTCCATTAGTTCCAGAACTTAACACAACTATTCAATTAGATCCACAACTTAACCAAACTATTCCATTAGATCCACAACATAACCAAACGGTTCCACTAGTTACACAACTTAACCAGTATATTCTATAAGTTCCACAACTTAACCAAACTGTTCCATTAGTTACACAACTTAACCAGAATATTGTATTAGTTCCACAACTTAACCAAACTATTCTATTAGTTCCACAACTTAACCAAACTATTCAATTAGATCCACAACTTAACCAAACTGTTCCATTAGTTACACGACTTAACCAGAATATTATATTAGTTCCACAACTTAACCAAACTATTCCATTAGATCCACAACTTAACCAAACTGTTTCATTAGTTACACAACTTAACCAGAATATTCTATTAGTTCCACAACTTAACCAAACTATTCCATTAGTTCCAGAACTTAACACAACTATTCAATTAGATCCACAACGTAACCAAACTATTCCATTAGTTACACAACTTAACCAGAATATTATATTAGTTCCACAACTTAACCAAACTATTCCATTAGTTCCACAACTTAACCAAACTATTCCATTAGTTCCAGAACTTAATAACCAAACTGTTCCATTAGTTCCACAACTTAACCAAACTGTTTCATTAGTTCCACAACTTAACCAATCTGTTCCACTAGTTCCACAACTTAACCAAACTATTATATTAGTTCCACAACTGAACCAAACTGTTTCATTAGTTCCACAACATAACCAAACTGTTCCATTAGTTCGACAACTTAGCCAAACAATTCCATTAGTCCCACAACTTAGCCAAACCATTCAATTAGTTCCACAACTTAACCAAACTATTACATTAGTTCCAAAACTTAACCCAACAATTCCATTAGATCCACAACTTAACCAAACTGTTCCATTAGTTACACAACTTAACCAGAATATTCTATTAGTTCCACAACTTAACCAAACTATTCCATTAGTTCCAGAACTTAACCAAACTGTTCCATTAGTACACAACTTAACCAGTATCTATTAGTTCCACAACTTAACCAAACTATTCAATTAGATCCACAACTTAACCAAACTATTCCATTAGTTCCACAACTTAACCAAACTGTTTCCTTAGTTCCACAACTTAACCAAACTGTTTCATTAGTTCCAAAACTTAACCCAACAATTCCATTAGATCCACAACTTAACCAAACTGTTCCATTAGTTACACAACTTAACCAGAATATTCTATTAGTTCCACAACTTAACCAAACTATTCCATTAGTTCCAGAACTTAACCAAACTGTTCCATTAGTACACAACTTAACCAGTATCTATTAGTTCCACAACTTAACCAAACCATTCAATTAGTTCCACAACTTAACCAAACTATTACATTAGTTCCAAAACTTAACCCAACAATTCCATTAGATCCACAACTTAACCAAACTGTTCCATTAGTTACACAACTTAACCAGAATATTCTATTAGTTCCACAACTTAACCAAACTATTCCATTAGTTCCAGAACTTAACCAAACTGTTCCATTAGTACACAACTTAACCAGTATCTATTAGTTCCACAACTTAACCAAACTATTCAATTAGATCCACAACTTAACCAAACTATTCAATTAGATCCACAACTTAACCAAACTATTCCATTAGTTCCACAACTTAACCAAACTGTTTCATTAGTTCCACAACTTAACCAAACTGTTTCATTAGTTCCACAACTTAACCAAACTGTTTCTTTAGTTCCACAACTTAACCAAACTGTTACATTAGTTCCACAACTTAACCAGACTATCCCAGCTGCCTGTAGACAGGGCTCTCCCGTCCCCCGTCACCCCCAGACAACTGACTCGGTTATCGTGACCCGACAGCACCCCCACCCTGTCCCCCTTCATCGCATCCCAAATGTTACAGTTAAAATCGTCGTAACCTGCAAACAGAAGCCGACCCGACTTGCTGAAGTAAACCGAGGTGATTCCGCAGGTGATGATATCCCTGGAGTAGGAAATAATATCCTGTCCGGCGCGGATATCGAACAACCGACAAGTGGCGTCGTCTGAACCGGTAGCGAATGCGTTCCCGTTTGGGAAAAACTCAACGGCGTTTATGTCGTTATCATGTCCCTCGAAAGTCTGGCAACACCGGCCGCTCCGGATGTCCCACAGTTTGGCGTTCGCGTCGCAAGAAGCGCTCGCGAAATACTTGGCGCTTCCGGAGGGAAAACTCAGGGACATAACGTCGCTGGAGTGTCCCGCGAATACGGTGGACATCTGCCCCGTGGTGATGTCCCACAAGGCGCAGGTCATGTCACCAGAGCTGGTCAGCATACTGGTGTCGTCGAGGAAACGACAGCAGCTGAGGTAGCCATCGTGACCTGGGAGCTCCTGGCTCACGCGGATGCTGCCGTCCCGTGTATTTAGATGGTAGATGGAGCAGACGTTGTCTAAACCTCCAGACGCCACGTGGTTGCCAGAAGGCGCGTATGCGCAGGTCATTACCCAGCTGGAACGTAGGGGGATGGCGTGGGTCTTATTGGTTGTGTATGCGTCCCACACGATGAGTTTTCCGTCCTGCGACGCACTCACTAGTGACCTGCTGTCGCTACTCCAGTGCAGCGCGTAGATTTTGGCAAGATGGCCACGCAACGCCCGTCGACATCGTAACTTGATGGAGATTGTATCCAGTTTCGCGGAAACCCCAGGCAAATCGGTGTCGGCCGACTCGAAACAAGATTTCTTGATGAGAGATCGAAGTGTTTGTACTTCTTTCCGTAACTGTTCTTCGTTATCAAACGTCATGTTTTAGACTAATGAAATATTGTTTATTTCAGTACTATAGACCTTGTTGTGAATTATTCACAGCGTGTGCTGTGCGCACGATAAAACGCTTGATATTCAGTCAAAAGTGAACCTCAAAATGAGAAGACACCAGGTTACAGTATATAAGTGGTACTATGGGTCTAGGAACTTGTACTAGTACCGGTAGCGAAGTTAAATTTTGTCATGTGGTAAAAAATTAAGACCGGTATGAGCCGGTAAGCGAATTTATAATCATTTTCTTTCAGTTTCTTGATGAATGCCGGGATGGTGGCAGTACGGCAGTACGGCAGTACTGCAGTATGCAACTAAAACATTTTCCTTTACTTTCACTTTGTTGATATCAACATGCAACCACGGGTGTTTGAAAAAGGTGGACTGGACACAGAAAACATAGACAACGGACAGACCAATCAGAAACCGAGAAACGTATTAAGCAAAGCAGTTTGTAGTGATTAGTTTGTCCACCTTTTTCAAGTTTTCGCTTTCTTAATGACATAATTGGGAATAATATGTGTTTGAAAAAGGTGGACTGGACATAAAATATAGATAATAGTCTGACCAATCAGAAACGTTTTAAAGCAATGCTATTTCGTAGTGATTGGACTGTCCACCTTTTTCAGGTTTCAATTATCATTTATAATCGGCATGCTGGAAGCAGCTGCATTAAGAATGCTATGCCGGTGTCCTAGGCGTATCTAACCCCCCCCCCCCCCCGCGCGGATAGCCCCCTATAGACGTACAGTATAATAATAGTAGGTCCAGCGTACCATACAGCACTTTAATTTGGATTTATTGGTTTATTTTTGTGGTTACTACTACTAGGATCGGCATGCTGCATTGCAGCTGCATTTTTAAGAATGCTGTGCCGGCTTGTCAACAAAATTGCACCGCCACAACTCCCTATCACCCATGACATTTGCTAGATCATCCGCATCTTTAAGGCCAGTGTCCTTTAAGATGCGTCTCAAGAAAGTCATGGGCTGTCCACCATGCTTATTCACTCCATGAGGCTGCCAAAGTACAAGATTATGCACTGGCTGGTCCTCACGGCGAAAGCAATGTCCTGCAAAGCGGAGGCGATTTTGTTCTAGTGTCAAGCTTGGGGGAACCAATGAGACACCTCCAATGTTATATAGTGTCTGGTTGGAGATGTGTGCATTGTACTTGACACAATGTACCCGGCGTAGCATTCTTGTGAATGTGCCATCCAGAGATTTGGTGTCCTCAGCAGTTAGAGCCCAGCATGGACTCCCGTAGAGGAGTACTGGAACTACTGCTGCTCTAAATAATCGGACCTTAAGTTTCCGATTAATTCTAGGTGACTTCCAAATCCTGGAAAGCCTATTCAAGGCTGCCCATGCCTTTCCCTTACGTATTCGAAGGTCCTCACCTGACTTCCGGATCCATGATCCCAGGTAACAGAAGTCGTCCACATGCTCAAGCATACCATCCTTTGAGCTTATGCTCATCCGATCAGAGACTTGCTGAGGACTTTCAAAGTTAACTGTCAGAATTTTGGTCTTTCTGGAGTTAATAAAAAGACCAACACTAGAAGCAGCATGTTCTAATGAGCTGAGGAGCCGCTGGGCTCCCTCTAATGATTCTGAGAGTACTCCTAAGTCATCAGCAAAGTCTAGATCAGTTAGGTACTTGGCAGGATTTCCTCGACTTCTGGAGCCAGTAGGTGGAGTTATCATCACCCCATCATCATTATGATGATCTAAGGACATGCGTAGAACATAGTCAACCACAATAATGAACAAGAATGGTGCAAGTGTGTCTCCTTGGAGGACGCCCCATAACACTTCAAATGGTTCTGTGTCACCGTCAACAGTAGACAACAATGTTGTCGAACCATCGTATACTGATCTGATTGCTGCAATAATTTCATCAGGAATCCCATATAATGAAAGTATGCTGAACATACGTGAGCGAGAGACGGAATCAAAGGCCTTGAAGAAGTCAACAAAGATAACAGCCAGATGCATGTCTTTCTTTTTTGATAACTCTTCAATTATCCTTCTAAGTGCCAAAATGGGCTCCATGGTCCCACGACCTTTACGTAACCCATTCTGATTTCCACGTAGCAGTCTCTCAATGGGATCCCTGATGCGATTTAATAGAATTCTATTGTATAGTTTTGCAGCAATCGAGATCAATGAGATTCCCCGAAAAGAACCATAGAGTGTTAGGTTGCCCTTCTTGGGAACTGGCGCCAACTTATTTGTTTTCATTTCTTGTGGGACTCTTGTTGTACGGTACATGTCTACTATGATGGGATAGATGAGCTTTAAACACTCAGGTATTTTAAAGACCTCAGGGGGAACACCATCTACTCCACTGGCACGATTGGTCTTAATACTCTTTTCAGCAGCCTTCACTTCTGCAAAGGAGATATCGCCAATGGGAATATCTGGGAGTACAGACTCAGACACTTTTACTTCTATAAAGTTATCAGGCAATACCCTGTCATTATTGATGAGCTTTTCAAAGTGGGCTTTCAAACCATTGAGGCGATCGGCTGGTGATTCAGCGTTAACCTTGGTGGTTGGTTGGCTTTTCCGCCCAGTAAGCAGATTGATCGATTTCCATGCCTGGGATGATTGCCTGCTGTCGTCAGCATCATTGATGGCATCAACCTGTTGGTTTATTAGCTCCTGTAGATTAACAGAGTACTGCCTGTTCAGGGACCTAGATGCAGCTTTAACTGCATTCTTGGCCGCTGTAGTCTGTTTGAGTCGGGACTCTTTCTGCGCCTTATGAAGGTCATTTCGGCACTTCTGAATTTTGTTATCAGTCCAGGGGGCCCTTTTCCTGTTTCGAGGGTATACAGGAACTGTTTCTGCAGCTGCTAACTTAACTGCTTCTGTAAAGGCAGTATAGCCCTCACAGTGATCTGCCGCCTCAGAGGCAAGAGCCTCATACCTGTTGCTCAGCTGTAGTGTGAAGCTGGATCTCACACTTGGCTGTTGCAACAGAGAGGACCTGGGAAAGTTGGGCAGGCCCAAACCCTAATTAAAACTGTCATTAGTAACCCTAACCTTAAAGTCATGATGCTCTAATCTAAGAAATTTTGAGGAATTTAGGATCCAAAATATTTAAGGTTGGGGTTATATGACAGTTTTAATTGGTTTTGGGCCTCCATTTCCACTTTGAATTAGGGATTCGGACCGACACTCCCAAAATATGGGGTGAAAATGCCCGCGGGGGCATTCCGCGTGGGGGGCATTTTCGCTTGATAACACCGGGCTGTCGACAAAATTGCGCCGCCTCAACTCCTAATCACCCTTGACTTTCGCGAAATTATCTGCAAATTCAAAGACAGTGTCTTTTAAGAGACGTCTCAGGAAAGTAATAGTCTTCAATTATTAAACTATATACACCATGTCCCGTAATATAGTGTCATTTTCTGATGACACGGACCCCCCCCCCCCCCCCCCCCCCCCCCACCCCCCTAGATTTTTCTACAAATATTTATCATATTGCTTGTAATTTGAAACACCACTGGTTCCACTCACCTTCGATGACCCCATGAAGCCGGAATTTTCGATTTTGCCTTTAAATTTTTTTATAAGAGTTTTAAAAAAGTGTCTTTTGCGAAATCGCACCATCCGTATCGTGGATATTCTTCACATTAGTCGTAATTTTTCATACAGTAACATTAGAAAGCTTGCGTTGCAAGGATTCGAAATATGTAACAATATCTGAATTTCGTTGAAAATCGAAAATTCCGGCTTCATGGGGTCATCGACGGTGAGTGGAACTAGTTGTGTTTCAAAGTTCAAGCAATATGATAAAGATTTGTAGAAAAATCTGGGGGGGGGGATCCGTGTCATCAGAAAATGACACTATAATGCGGGACATAGTGTACTGCAGTACTGTAATGATTAATATTCTGGAATATTTTGTTTATTTAATGAGTAGAGCTACGCAATAGTAAAATTAAATCAAACAAATAATTAAATAATAATGTCTAAAAATTGTTGTGTATGTATGAAATAGAAAAATGGCCTAGCAGGTTGCAGCGAAAGCAAATACCTGCAATTTTTGAACGCCGATAACTCAGCTAATTCTCAACGAACTAATAGTTGTTTACTTATTTAGAATCGTTGCACGAAAGCTTTCCATTGCTACGAACAAATCACAATAAGGACGAAGAATAATATGGTGCAATATCGACAAAAATATTTATTAAACAATAAATTTATTTTGATACAGTAATTATAATAATAATAAGCATGATTTTAACAATAAAACTACACGGGGGCGTAATTGTAGAATAAATAAAATACATTATTAACCTTTTCGCGCCTCGATCTGACTTATTTACCTCCCTCGCTGCGCTCGGTCGTTTATAAACAGATCTCGGGACGAACGGTTAAAAAAACATTATATTTACCTTACAATAGATAGTTATTATAATTAACGATATAATGCATTAGAATATTAACCTTCAAATATTGGCTAAGGCTCAGCTCACAGACTTCGTGGCTTGCCCCTTATTATTTAACTAGGGCCTACTTGGACAACTTCAGTTGGTCACAGTAAGTATGGGATAATAATATAAACAATAATCCATAAAAACCTTCTGAAATTTTTTAAAAACGTGGAAAGAGCTGCTATAATGTGCAAATCAATCTGATTTATCAATTCATTGTATGTTCTTTTTCAACCCAGTCCACCTTTTTCTAATACTGCATGAAAAAGGTAGACAACAAAGCTAAATAAGGTGGACATGCTATGTGACACAACTCGCCCGTGATTGGTCTGCCCATTGTCCATGTTTTCTGTGTCCAGTCCACCTTTTTCAAACACCCATGCAACCACTGATATCACATGCTATGACCAAGGTGTACTATATACAAGGCCATGCCATCGAGTTAACTGGGGCCGGTGACTGGGGGCAAGATTTTTTTTTTTTACAACAATTTGATATTTTGATATGGGGAGAGTTCTATAAATTTTCATTTGCTGCAATTTGATCAATGGACGTACTTGAAGCCTCCTCGTTAAGTAAGATACAACATTTTATGGTAGCTAGTGTTTTAGGTAGCTTTAGCTAGTAATTTCGACACTGGTTCCGACATCCTACTTCCTTCTATAAATATTTTGTAGTAGCTACTGTAGTTCTTATTACTAATTGTATAGAAAATGTGTCTAGAGTTCCGTATAGAACTGCATTTTTAAAACATATGCCATTGTTACTATGGCAACATTGAAGAGTTCTAGAACAATAGAAAATTATTATATACTATTCTAGAACATAAATAAAATAAAAAATATAATGTTCGAGAACATATTGCTATTTTTTTTTTTTTTTAAATAGCTAGTAAATTTAAAAAAACATCCAATTTAGTAGATAAATTTTCTAATAAATAAATAACATAAATAAATAAATTTTTTGTATTACTAGCTATTTTAAATTTGAAAAATAATGTTCTGCTACATGCTCTGCTATAATGCTATATGTTCTAGAAAATGATATTATTATGTATTATTTATGCTCTAGGATAGTGCATAATACATATAATATTACATAAATAAAATAATAAATAGTAATGTTCTAAAACATATAGCTAGTTTTTTTTAATTTTAAAATAGCTAGTAAATTTATCAAATGATACAATTTGGTAACGGTAGATAAATTTTTTAATAATATTATAAATAA
This sequence comes from Nemertoderma westbladi, assembly GCA_032718475.1. Taxonomy (NCBI): domain Eukaryota; kingdom Metazoa; phylum Xenacoelomorpha; order Nemertodermatida; family Nemertodermatidae; genus Nemertoderma; species Nemertoderma westbladi. Next base: position 9,537 of record JAUCBJ010002679.1, on the reverse strand, counting down.
ATAAACTTTTTTTTATTACTAGCTATTTTAAACTTAAAAAATTACTAGCTATATGTTCTAGAACAATAATTGTTTTTTTTTGTTCTAGAATAGTGTATATTATATATTTTTTGTTCTAGAACTCTTCACTATTGCCATGGTAACAATGATTTATGTTATAAAAATGCAGTTCGATACGGAACTGTTACCGAAAATGTCCCAGAACATGTTAGCTATTCATTTTTTTTTTAATTATGTTCTAGAACACATATTTTTTGTTCTAGAACATTTTTCTAGAAAAAATCTGGATTCTATTTAAAACGCATGGATCTTGCATTTTCTATACAAATAGTAACCAGAACTAGCTACTAGAAAATATTTATAGAAGGAAGTAGGATGTCGGAACCAGTGTCGAAATTACTAGCTAAACCTACCTATAACACTAGCTACCATAAAATTTTGTATCTTACTTAACGAGGATGCTTCAATTACGTCTATTGATCAAATTGCAGCAAAAAATATCAAAATATCAAATTGTTGTAAACAAAAACCTTGCCCCCAGTCACCGCCCCCAGTTAAAACTCAATGGCATGGCCTTGTATATAGTACGCCTTGGCTATGACCCACGCCTACCGACGGTAGCCCCCACCCCCCATAAATTGCCTCTGTAACCTGCTCACAGAAGTGGGTAGGAGGAACAAGGACAATTGTGTTTGTGAAAATCAAACGACAATTAATGTTACAAGATTATACAGGATTGCAAGTTAGTTATTAAAATCGTGAAAGATACTGACTTTAGATGGCTTTGCCGAATTGCCGAGTTGCCGAATTTAGTTTTTTAATGATTGACAAATGGAACCTAAACAATAAACCCTATTGTAATCTTAGGTGAGGCGATCGATATGACGAAGCTAACGTCCAAACAGTCGGCTTGGTCTCGAATGATCGGAGTTATTACCAGGAGAGATTCATCTCGGCACGAATATTTCTCTAAGATTATATACAACCCCGGGGAAACAAATAATCTCGAACAGGTAAAAATACAAATGAAATCGATTTATTAATGAGGTTGTCAGTTGAATTGAAGGATGGGCGTTGTGTTGACTGGAGTTCAGTTCATGCTAATTAATAATGGGGAACTGTTGTTGATGTTTTATGTTTTGATGATACCTGGACGTAAATCCCATCCCGGCGAATTAATATCTCATCTCAATGTTAAATTGTTCAATTAAGGGAAAGGAGCAGGTTACAGTGATATGTTATTATAACCGAAACATTAAATTATATTCAATATAACTACTACTACAGTACAACGACGTTAATCGGCCTGCTACATTAAAGCTGCACATTGATGAGATGCTATGCTGGCTTAACCGATGTAAGGGAAATACCCAAACACTGTCAAGTATAATAAAACGTAAAACTAATAAACTAATAGCTGTATAATATAAGTATACTTACAATGAGTAAACTAATAACTACTATATATGGATAATATATTACCTATACACGAATATATTTCGTACAATCGAAATATTTTTACCACCACCATACAATCCACACTGGCATGCCGCAATGCAGCGTTTCAGTAATACACGTTATTCTAACCGAAACAATAAACGAAAGTCAACAGAACTGGGTAGAACAGGTTACATTTTTATTTTTGTGCGTAATCAGCTGTCATTGGCGTGGATTACCCTAGAGGGGGGTGAATGAACTTTGATTGCGTCTAAAATCAGTCCCATGCCCCCCCCCCCCCCCCCCCTCCCCTCCTCTATCTGATTGATTCGCAGCAGCGTATTGTAGTTTACTAACTATTTCAATCTGCAATCGATAGAACTTCAAATTGTGGTGACAAGTGTAACGAAGTTCATTGTAAAGACACACAATATCATCATCATCGTGGTACTGTAGCTTACTTTTGTAAAACAGTGTGGATGTATAGTACATGGAGTTAATGTGGTTCCTTTTTCGATTTGTAATGAATTAATGATCAATATGGTATTTTATTGAGTTTGAATTGCAAGTGTGGGTACAACTATAGCCTGCAGTATTGCATATACTGAACTGTAGGAGGATTTTAGATAATTTTACTCTAATTTTATTAATTTCATATAAATTAAATACTTTAATAGTAATTTACTGTACATATTGTCTGATGTGAATTTTTGTTGTTTTTGTCAGAGAGAGATGGATAAGCTATCGTCCGAAGGATCTAACAGTCCCAGACAGACCACCAGCGAGACCTCTTTCAATAACCAGTTTGTTGAGCTACTAACCGACTTTCCGGAATTAAGCGACGGTAACAGATTACAGCCGGGCGATTTGTCGCAGGAGAGCTGGCTGAAAATGCGAGAGGTATTAATTAATTATTTAGTAGTTTAATTAAATATCATAATTTAATTATATATATATAGGCTTATGTGTTGTTCGAGGACGCAGCTCAATAATACTCGTGCTCGGTAACCTGGTTTATTGAGTTTATTCAAACCAAGTTTTAGGCAACTGAATGGGGGGAAGCAGTTTGTATGTTTAGTTTGCATTTCACCACTTCTTCACTACCTTTTTGCTTACCCGACCTGACAAAAATATGTGGTACCGGTATTCTGATTTGTGAAATCGACTAATCGAGTGAGTTCGAACAGTTGAAATGAGATCTTTCAAGGCTTCCCGTTTCTCCGCAGTTGCCGAAATTTCGTTTCTCTCAAGTCCAGTATCCCATTCAAGTTGGTCTATATATTAGTCCACGGGAACACCTACGTTGTGCTGGCTTTCTAAAAAGTACATCTGGCTTGGCCTCATCTTACGCTGAGTGCCCACGGATAGACTGTGTACGAAGAGTAGTTGATACAAGTTATATGGTTATTGTACTGTACTACAGTATGTATAAAGCTAGGTATATGTATTGTATTTTCTCAAGCTGCACTAACAGTTGTAGTAGTCTTATTTTGTGACAAATCCATCAATTAGTTGTTTAAGTGATTTCGTCAGTGTCCAGGTCTTACCACCTCCAGTATAAAAGTACAATTTCCACTGTGACTCGAAAGAACTTGGTCTTCAGCTGACGGAAGTAGTGGTCTGATTTTCAGGTGGTATCCATTTTTGATGGATTTCTGAAATAACATAAAAATATCATCATACAGTAGGTCTAATGTACCTGCCCAATCATAGGACTTACAGAACATTTAATTAATGAATTGAACTATGAACTATTGAATTAACATAATTTGAATTGCATTTAATAGTATCTTTTAAAGAGGCCGGGAATTCGTCTGTCATCCAGCGACATTGACATCAACTCATCCTCCAGTATGTCAACATCCTTTGCTGGATTTCTAAGACATGCGGCGCACATGTACGAGCGGCCTCTAAGTCCCGTGCGTAAACGAATCAAAACCTGGCCCACAACAACCCCCGACGGTTCTGCAAACCAGCCTTCTGCAGATGGAACAGACAGTAACAGTGAGTAATATACTGTATTACTGTTAGTCCACTGTATGGTCAGTACCAGACCGGTAGCTAGTAGGCCTTATTACTGTAGGCCTTAGTGATAACAAATACAGTAGTTTTGTTGTTCCACACTAGTAGCGCGGACGCGTGTCGGCGATTTATTGTGTGGGGATTTTTCAAAAACGCCATAAATAAACATATAAACAGTGAATAAATACAAAAGAAATAAGCCGGCTTATACATTGAAAGTGATTAAATTTAAAATAAATATATGCCAAGGCCAACAAAATGAAATCCGCAATAAATAAGTACCTTAATAGTACAAACAATCAATAGTCCAAAAGTTTCTATATTCGGGTATTTCTTTATATTTTTCTAAACTTTTAAGTGTAGATGGTACCCCATAACTTTTCAAAATATAAAAAATTTTCGAAATTTTTTTTTATCAATTGTAAATCAGAATTTAACGTAAATTTCAGAAATCTAAACCCTACATTTACATCATAAGCTTAAGTTGTCTGTTTTTTTGTTATTCTGTAACCTTATCTATTTGTCTGTCTGTTTGGACATAATGATGTACACAACCTAACTGAAATTATTGCTGTGTTTTTGAGGTCGAGGAATTCATTTCCGGTGTCAGTTTTCAAATTTGGCGTAATCTAGTTTGTCTGTCTGTCCTTCAAAAATATAACAAAGCCCACTACTTCACTAAAACTTTCAATGCGGGGTTTTTTGACGGTGATTTAATTTTCGGTGTTATCTTTCCTGTTAATACTGTATGTCTGTAATATGAGTTCAATATGTCTGTAAACTTGTATGTCTGTCAAGAGAGACAGACAGACAGACATGTCACATATTTTGTTTAGGTGATATGCCTCCTTATATTTTGAGAGACAGACATACAGACATAAAAACAGACAATCTAGGTTCAGTCAAACATTAAAAAAGTGACATCGGGTATGGAATCAGCGACTAAGAAAACCCCCACATCATAAATTATATTAAAATGGTATTAAAATGGCTTAACTTATATATAGTCAGTGAGACTGACAGTCAGACAGACAGAAAGACAGACAAACAGACAGTCCAGATGTCAACAAACTTCAAAACAGATATCAAAAATGAAATCAGCGACTACGAAAACCCCCAAATCGTAAATTTTGGTTTGCAGGTTTAGTTTATCATATTTAGTTTATCATATTTTGGCTCATTTTTGAAATATCCCGCGAATTACATAAAATTAGCGAGAAGGTTTGAAAACATGAAATGCCTTTTTTTTAAATGCGTTTTTCTCCGCATTTACTTTTTCGTGTGATTCGGAGACAAAAATGTACCTTTTTCTCGAGAACGGCTTGACGAATTGGCGGAGATTTTCGCAGCAGGTTGTTGTGTAACCTAACATTGTGGAACCTCTAAAAACATATGTTTAAAACAATCATCAAAGTTATTTCTAATATAAACTTAGAAAATGTGCCAATTTTTGGTTTTTAATGCAATTAAGTGACTCTCAAACATAGACACAAATAAATTTCAATTTTTTAAGGTTCCAGGTGTGACTTGATAGTTACTTCGCCCTTCTTTAAATTTTTATGAAATTTCATTTGGTAGAAAGTAGTAGGGTCTTGGCCGGCTCTGCGACAGTTGGACCCAACTGACACCCATTGGGTGTCATATGACACCCAATTATCACCCTATGGGTGTCATTGGGTGTCATTGGCGCCAGACTGTCTGGGTGACACCTCCCAATTAGGCTAATTAGACCCTAATTGACAGGTGTCATCAATTAATTAGTACAATTAAACCCTAACATGTGTCCTATTAGGGTTTAATTGATTATCCTAATTAATCAGACTGATTAGCGCCCTGACACACAATGGGTCATCAGTGTTGTCCAACTGTCGCAGAGCCGGCTCAAGAGAGTGTCATAAGTGACACCACAGCTCTGTTATTTATTTATATTTAATTTTAATTAATTATCTATATTTTATTTACCTTTATTTATTCATATTTAATTTTAAATTAATTATTCATTTGTACTTTATTTTAAATTAATTAATTGTATTACTTTTACTTTATACATTGATTTCTATTTTTAGATTAATTAGTTTTTATATTACTTACCGCTACTAAATGAGATCATTATTGGAAGCATCTAACCATAGACTTGCAGCCTTATTTAGCCCTAGGGTATACAGCTCCCCTACTGGTAACTAATTACTCCAGACAGCTTTATCGTTGACCTTTGACCTTTGACCCCCAATTAGCTTTAACCAAGCAACAGCTTATTAATAATAGTTGTATCCAAGCGCCCCGCCCCCTCTGTTACACCTACCGGTAGTTGTAATACCGGTATGTTACACCCACCGATAGTTGTAATACCGGTATGTTTCTTTTATTCATTAATACCTATTTATTTATATTTAATTTTAATCAATTATTTGTATTCTATTTTACTTTATTTATTCATTTGTACTTTATTTTAAATTAATTAATTGTATTACTTTTAACGGTCACCAGGGTAACGTCCGCTACGTCGCGGATACGGGCCATGCTGGACTCTAGCCTACTGTACTAAGGGCATTTTTATTATATTACCTAATATGCAATATATTTTTTTACTCGATGCTTACATAGTAAGCCTACCCTATACCCTACCATACATTACATACGTTGATTTAATTATAATAATACAATTTATTGTTTTACTGTGCTATATGGACGTCTGTATTATGTATTTAATTTTACTGATGTCTGGAATAAATAAATAAATAAATAAATTTTACCCTGGTTGGTAAACCCTGGTTGGTTGTAATACCGGTATGTTTCTTTTATTCATTAATACCTATTTATTTATATTTAATTTTAATTAATTATTTGTATTCTATTTTACTTTATTTATTCATTTGTACTTTATTTTAAATTAATTAATTGTATTACTTTTATTTTATATATTGATTTCTATTTTTAGATTAATTAGTTTTTATATTACCAATGAGATCACTATGACATAATGTCTATTTTTAGCTCTATGGTTTATAGATCCCTTATCGTTAACTTTATAATCTTTCCTCTCGCGGCCCCTTTGTCTTCGTTATTCAATGGCGCCACTCTGCCTACCATTGAATAACATTGGGCAATCATTATCTCGCCTGATGTGACGTCATCAAAGCTGCTCTCTGATTGGTTTAATTATACAGTCTTTTCTCCCTCCTGTTCCCTGATTGGCTAACCCATTCTAGCCCCCTCTATAATAGCCCCCGTTCACCACATTCCCAATCATTGTCTCTTTGTTTTCCTGAAAAGTTTTAATTATTTTCGTAAAAGTATTTATTTATTTTTATTTCCTAAACGAGTTACCGGTACACAATCACAATGGCACATTCAGAAATCAGCTATTCAAGCAACGATCTGGTTTGCAACGAAAATCAGTTTATGCTACAAGACAACTCGTTTGGTCTATATTTCGATCCGGCGAACAAACTCTTCCCGTTAACGATAAATACAACCTTAAACCAACCCATCCCGATTCCGGCAAACTACGCGCACTTTATTTTCCGCGCCTGCTACGAACTTCACGATGGACAATATCAAACCCTCGATGATAACAAACTTCATTCCTCCAACCACGGTTTCAAACTTTTAAAAAGGGACAACAAAATAACGTTCAATCTAACTACTTCGCCACCCTAATTGACAGGTGTCATCAATTAATTAGTACAATTAAACCCTAATAGGTGTTTTACGACTCCTAATTAGGGTTTAATTGGTTATCCTAATTAATCAGACTGATTAGCGCCCCGACACACAATGAGTCATCAGTGAGGTCCAACTATCTCAAAGAGGAGCAAGAGGGTGTCATAAGTGACACCGCAGCACTTTTATTCATTAATACTTATTTATTTATATTTAATTTTAATTAATTATTTGCATTTTATTTTATTCGTATTTAATTCTAAATTAATTATTCATTTGTACTTTATTTTAAATTAATTAATTGTATTACTTTTACTTTATACATTGATTTCTATTTTTAGATTAATTAGTTTTTATATTACCAATGAGATCACTATGACATAATGTCTATATTTAACTTTATAATTACCTATTGCATCCCCCGTTCACCACATTCCCGGCAACTATCAACTACATTCATCGGCGGGGGACCCCTCCTCTGCCCTCATTATTCATTAAGTAGATACAACACGCATTGAATCTACACGTATACCCCCAAGGCAAATATAAATGAGCGGTCCCGTCTGTTAGCAGCCCCTTTGATGACTCACTAATAATCCCAACGCGGCCTTGACTACACCAAATCCGTATATCGCTAAGGCTAATGTTCCAGCGGCCCTCCTTTGTTCTCACTATAGCCGGCATCACTTGGGTCCTTTATTATATCTAGGCCAGGATTGCCTCATTTAAGGAAGCCGCATCCCTATCGATAATCTAATTATGGTATCGCTAACCATTTTCAGTATACTGTATAATTAAATAGGGCCCTCTTTTAATACATAAGTTTATATATATATATATATATATATACAGTTTATCTTCAATTTAATTATTGTTTTTATTTACAACCCTAATTGTTCTACTGTAATTTATGTTTTATAATAACAAGCTATATCCGGTTAATCCGTATTAATTTTCTTTGTACTGAGGTTATCGAGGGCGCTCTTTCCAATGGTCCTATTCTCAAAACGATCTAACCTACTGTATAATTAATTACTTAAGACTGCGAGGTATGCGTAATTAACACATCTCATTTACCAGTTTTCCTTAAAAACTATGAAGTTATATTGCTTAAGGGTTCTAAGGGGCGAGCCATGAGGCAAGATGTTTGAGGCTTATTTAGATATATTATTACTTAATTTGACCCCCCAATCGCCATCTACTACGGCATAGGCTATATCTTTTGTGGAGTCACAGAGTAGTCTGAAGTTCCCCAGTCTGCCGCTAGAGGGCGAAATGTCTTAAAGTGAAAACCATACGATAGCCATGAATTGGTTACTAGGCAATAATACTGCATTTTGCAACGTTAGGCCTATTGCTAACCAAACGAAAACTGCCCTGGTTCATGCAGGGATCGAACCCATGACATACGGGAGATGTGAATTCAACGCAACCACTACACCAAGGTGGAACAGTAACCTTCGAATTTGTTCGTTGAGGCATAGAGGTTAGTTTATAGAGTAGGTAGATAATCTACATAGTAGGTAGATTGTACGTTGCTCACTGAGGCATAGACTATGCCTCAGTGAGGCATATACTATGACTCACTGAGGCATAGACTATGCCTCACTGAGGCATATACTATGACTCACTGAGGCATAGACTATGCCTCACTGAGGCATAGACTATGCCTCACTGAGGCATAGACTATGCCTCACTGGGGCATAGACTATGACTCACTGAGGCACTGAGGCAGAGACTATGCCTCCTGAGGCATAGACTATGTCTCACTGGGGCACTGAGGCATAGACTATGACTCACTGAGGCATATACTATGACTCACTGAGGCATAGACTATGCCTCACTGAGGCATAGACTATGCCTCACTGGGGCACTGAGGCATAGACTATGCCTCACTGAGGCATAGAATATGACTCACTGAGGCACTGAGGCATAGACTATGCCTCCTGAGGCATAGACTATGTCTCACTGGGGCACTGAGGCATAGACTATGACTCACTGAGGCATATACTATGACTCACTGAGGCATAGACTATGCCTCACTGAGGCATAGACTATGCCTCACTGAGGCATAGACTATGCCTCACTGGGGCACTGAGGCATAGACTATGACTCACTGAGGCACTGAGGCATAGACTATGCCTCCTGAGGCATAGACTATGTCTCACTGGGGCACTGAGGCATAGACTATGACTCACTGAGGCATATACTATGCCTCATTGAGGCATAGACTATGCCTCACTGAGGCACTGAGGCATAGACTATGCCTCACTGAGGCACTGAGGCATAGAATATGCCTCACTGAGGCATAGACTATGACTCACTGAGGTATAGACTATGACTCACTGAGGCATAGACTATGACTCATGGTCCGACCAGCGGGGGCCTGGTAGGCCACACAGCTAGTGTGCAGGG
>JAUCBJ010002677.1:0-31323 GCA_032718475.1 Nemertoderma westbladi | reverse complement strand
TGAAAACTTTCGTTACGAACGGACTGACAAAAGTCTGTTGGTGCATATTGTTCGGGTAGTTCAAGATAGAGATAATTGTTTACCAAAATGACCAAAAAAGCCATTTAACAATAAAAAATGTATTCACTCATAGTCTGCAGATTTATCGAAAAAAAGTATCGCAAATTCATAAACAGTCAATGAAAACTGCAAAATTAATATTGCAAACAACGTTACTGACGGAAAGTAAACGACGGAAAAGATTTCGAACTCAAAATATCCAAAATTCCGATTCGTAATGTGATGAATAGTAACAGTGATGAATAATAGCCAAACAGCTATAGGATGAAGACAATATTAACTTAGAAAACAAAGAATCGTACAGAGTGCATGTACACCGTAGGCCTACGGTGGTAGCCTATTGGTTACTCTCTTATGCACGGAAATCTCAGGTATATTAAGCATGAAATATTTTTGAACGTGAAATTTTCAGCACAACGATACCAATTGAATTGAAAAAAGGACTATTATTGTTTTTTGTTGTTTTTTAGTGAGCAAAAGAGCCTTTTTCAAATAAAAACTGATTATTATACTTCTCGTTGTTATCCAAACTGATTCTTAACTATGTTGTGATAATAATCAGCAAAACTTCAATACCAAACTAAAATAGAAAGTTGCGCACGGAATGTGATATGAACGAGGGAAAACTAGAACCAAAACAACTATAGTTCCGATCAGTGACAAACAAAACGAGTCACAATTCCGAATCAGAACCATCGAAAACGTCAGTTTCCATAAAATACCGATTCTGCAATGGCCACTTTAAAGTTTTTTAGCTTTTCTAAAATATCTCTGAAAAATGACTAAAATTGCAACATTTTTTATTAAACATTCGCGGATTGTAAATAATGTAAAGCAGATCCTAGTCAATATAAAACAACGCTTGAAAGAAGCCTTAATAATATGTCTAGAACAAGTTTAAAGAGTTTAAAAGAACAGTTAATATTTAACTTTGAAATTTGTTGTAAAATCTGACACCTTTCAATAATGCCCGCGAATAGAAAACAATTTTTACTCTCGTTTAGTAAGATTTAATTTACAGCAGGTCGGATATCCGGCGTAAGTTTACCGGATATCAGATACCCGGATATCAAAAGGTGCTATCATGAGTGAGTACCCATAGAGACAAACTGCCCCTCATTAAATAGAAAAAAGTACGAAATCCATCCATCAGCATTTATAATAATAATTAAATAAACCACATAATTAAATATAATACTAATGCACATTTAAATATAACATTTTATATACATAATGTAATGAAATAACTTGTAGGCCGCGGCACCAGCACAAACACAAATAATACTTTATTCTTTAGATCGTACTTTATTATCATCCCCAACGTTGAAGAAAAACCAGACACAATAATAATGATGAAAACAAACATCCATTAAACAAGGAAAGAAGGGGAATTAAGCTTATTAAGAAATAAATAGGTCGATATCCTGATCGGATCGGGTTACAGAAAATAGCAAATAATTAAAAAAGTTGTTCACCTTATATTATCGACCTCGCTGTATAACTAACGGTATTTACTTATTTGTGATCGTAGTGATTTTGTTAACGGGACGTAGTTACCGGTAGTAGAACCGTGGGGGTGGGGGGGGGGGGGGGGGGGGGGGGTGAGGATAAAAAGTACGATATAAGAGTAAATAAACTGCTTTATTGCATGACAAATAATTTTCTCACAAGCATCTAGGTTATACCGGGGATATTATATTTGATGGATTTTGAGTTATAAAATTTCTATTTTAATTGTTGTGATGAATCTAAAATATAAAACAATTGTAGCTGCATCTGAAATAAATTTATATATATTTTGTATATTTAGTAGTACCGGGATGGGTCATTAATGCCCGAACCATGAAAGGTAAATAAATAAATAAATAAATATAAACAATTTTATTAATTTGTAGTTATGTTTCTTTCTATACAAATATAAATTTCCTTAATGTCGCCTAAAATGTTAACCAGGGCGCATCTCTGCCTTGAATCCTAAATGTAAGGTAGCTAAATGAGTACTGGAGTTTCCTCTTGGGAGTATAGTTCTGGGAGGACCGCACCGGAAATAAATCGTCAGATTTTGTGGGTAATCCCTGGCCTGTAGGCGTAGGCTGAAGAAACTTTTCTTTATGTTTTTATCCTGTGCGTACCAATTACAGCCCAGCAAAGATTCAATGTTTTAAACCTATAATAATATATCAGTGTAAATAAAGCCCTTCACTAAAAGAATAACATAGTAAATAAACTGAAATAAACTAAATTAAAAAAAAAACATTAAATCTGCAATGGATTTAGTGGGGAGAGAGACACCAAGAATTCCTAAAAAATGTAATGTGCTCGGTATTTAGATAGTTTTAGTGACCAAATGTACATCCGAAACGCCAACGATTTAAATAATTCTGAAAAAAAGAACATTTTTGAATGTCAGATTGGTTCCGGTATCAAAATAACCCCGGTATACCCTCTGTGAAACCAATTGTATCCCATGCAATAAATAAATCTACAAGAATGTCGACCAAAACCTAGCTGAAATGGAATAAACTACAGGAATGTTTACTACAATAAGCCCAAACGCCGTAAATAACAATAAGTACGATAACAAGGAGAGAGAGGCCTAATAAGGCCCACCACTTAACACCCCAGTCGGCGCCGTTGGTGGGCGGGTTGCGGGCGGGTAAAGGGAGAATCCGTTTGTTGGTCAAATACCGAGTTGTTTCCTCCAGGGAGGGTTTCAGTGTGTCCGTCGACCGACAGATATTCTGTATGTCCGAGTCCATTCGTTGTAGGAATTCTGTAGGGTCTGTCGGTCTGTCTGTGATACTGCAGTGCGAGTCCCCGATAGATATATCGTGGAACCGAGTTGGTTCCGAGTCCGTTTCTAGTTTAGTTACCGACGGAGTGTCCGCCTGTAAGGAACCGACATCGGGCCGTCGTTTTTGTTCCTCCCTCGGGTCGGTTAATAAGCCGTGAGGTCGTACCGGAATCCGGATTCGACTAAGACCCCGGAAGTCGGTATCGGAAAGAATTCCGTTCGCACGCCTCAGTTCGGACACCTAAAATTAAATAAATCGTTGAATTACTTCTCACTCACCAGAACAGGTGTAAAGGTAGCAGTGTTTAAACGGGATCCCGATCCAGAAAAACAGGGATCCCGGCGAAAGACGCAATCCCGCCCCAATCCCGACATTATTGGATCTGGTTTCCCGAAGTAAATATAGACTTATTATAAGTAAATTTGTTGAATATCTGAGAAATAGTTCCAGCAGAACGGAAATGTTTTGATTAGGCTACATGATTATATTATATCTAATTTTTATTTCAGTAAAACATCCAGTAATCAAATGCATCTATCTATATATTTAAAGCTCATCTATCCCATCATAGTAGACATGTACCGAACAACAAGAGTCCCACAAGAAATGAAAACAAATAAGTTGGTGCCAGATGCCAGTTCCCAAGAAGGGCAACCTAACACTCTCGGCTCCTCAGCTCATTAGAACATGCTGCTTCTAGTGTTGGTCTTTTTATTAACTCCAGAAAGACCAACATTTTGACAGTTAACTTTGAAAATCCTCAGCAAGTCTCTGATCGGATGAGCATAAGCTCAAAAGATGGTATGCTTGAGCATGTGGATGACTTATGTTACCTGGGATCATGGATCCGGAAGTCAGGGGAGGACCTTCGAATACGTAAGGGAAAGACACGGGCAGCCTTGAATAGGCTTTCCAGGATTTGGAAGTCCCCGATAAATAATCGGAAACTTAAGGTCCGATTATTTAGAGCAGCAGTAGTTCCAGTACTCCACTATGGGAGTCCATGCTGGGCTCTAACTGCTGAGGACACCAAATCTTTGGATGGTACATTCACAAGAATGCTACGCCGGGTTCATTGTGTCAAGTACAATTCACACATCTCCAACCAGACACTATAGGCCTATAACATTGGAGGTGTCTCAATGGTTTCCCCAAGCTTGACACCAGAACAAAGCAAAGCAAAGCAAACTGTCCTTTGCAGGACATTGCTTTCGCCGTGAGCACCAGCCAGTGCATAATCGGGTACTTTGGCGCCTCATGCAGTCATGGAGTGAATAAGCATGGTGGACAGCCAATGACTTTCTTGAGATGCATCTTAAAGGACACTGGCCTTGAAGATGCGGATGATCTAGCAAATGTCATGGGTGATAGGGAGTTGTGGCGGTGCAATTTTGTCGATAAGCCGGCACAGCATTCTTAAAAATGCAGCTGCAATGCCGATCCTAGTAGTAGTAGGCCTAATCAAATGCAAGATAATTTTAATATAACTTAATCTTACAAATATTTCAGAAGTGTAAGATAAAGTGAGTGTTAGCCAAACCCCGCCATTCCGCCATATATACTGATATAGGCCTACTACTGTACTATTAACTTTAAGGAAATTTAATACAAAATTGCAATCCCGATGCCGAAAAACAGGATCCCGAGAGTGAAAATCCCGGTCCCAGCGATCCAGGAAATCCCGAAAAGTGTGATCCCGTTTAAACACTAAGGTACCGGTAGTATTATACACTCAATTCAACACTCAGTAAATACGGAAACCGACAGAAAATTTAAAATTATATAAGATGCAGTATAATCTGATAATACTGTAGGCCTAATACTGTAATAATAATCTGATAATACCGGTATTATAATACTGTAATTTTCTAGGCCTAATGCTAATCTGCTAATACCGGCCGCACTGTACTAATACCGGTATCTGAATGAATATAATCTGCTGATCTGAATCTGATACATAGCCTAATAGGCCTAATAGAATAATAGGCCTACAGGCTACAGATAGTAAACAACCTGGACACCATACTGCAAGGAGAATCCCTGAATTGTATCACCAGGACGGATTTCCCTCTCCAAGAAGGAATCTGCCTCCTGTTTGTTTTCGTCGCTTTTTTTTCTAGACCGCGGTTGAGGTTCGAGCAACTCGATTTCATCTGGAGGTGAGAAAACATAGGTGGTTGTAGTTCCCGTACCGGTACTAGCAACGGTACTGTTTGAGAGGGAACCAAAATCTGTGAAACTACCAATCAGATGTTGATATTCATATTTGGTTGTCTTTGCCATAATCAGATAATTTTTAGGCCTGAATGAGAAACATGCCGGTACCAATACCTAATTGACAGATTGACCAGCTGACCACAGTGCCGTCTGATCCTTCAGTCCTTATCACAGCATGCAGCAGCCTACTGGCGTAGGCAGACAGAGTCAGGTCTGCAGCACTGCAGGCCGTACGTACGTTACCGGTAGCTAATCAGCTAATCCAGCCGCAGCTGCAGCATCTGGCATCAGTAGACCTAATAACATAATTAAGTACTGGTAGTTCTACACTCTGACACTATCAGACTGACTAGGCAAGTAGGCAGGCTACACACAGTGCTACAGCCAGACAGCCTTGCTGCCTTGGCCTACAGATACATCTCTTATATAAGCCTACCGTAATACTGTAATAGGCCTAATAGGCTGATAGGTGATCAGGCAGTCAGGTGATAGGGGAGATTAGGGCAAGGGCATGGACCAAGGCCTACTGTACTAATCGGAAACTTAAGGTCCGATTATTTAGAGCAGCAGTAGTTCCAGTACTCCTCTATGGGAGTCCATGCTGGGCTCTAACTGCTGAGGACACCAAATCTCTGGATGGCACATTCACAAGAATGCTACGCCGGGTTCATTGTGTCAAGTACAATGCACACATCTCCAACCAGACACTATATAACATTGGAGTTGTCTCATTGGTTCCCCCAAGCTTGACACTAGAACAAAATCGCCTCCGCTTTGCAGGACATTGCTTTCGCCGTGAGGACCAGCCAGTGCATAATCTTGTACTTTGGCAGCCTCATGGAGTGAATAAGCATGGTGGACAGCCCATGACTTTCTTGAGACGCATCTTAAAGGACACTGGCCTTAAAGATGCGGATGATCTAGCAAATGTCATGGGTGATAGGGAGTTGTGGCGGTGCAATTTTGTTGACAAGCCGGCACAGCATTCTTAAAAATGCAGCTGCAATGCAGCATGCCGATCCTAGTAGTAGTAGTAGTGCTCGATGTAAGTATGGAAGTATACCTCTTAAATATTTAATTTTGGAAAATTTGTTTTTGTGCTCATAATATAATGAAAAAGACCACAGTAAATTCCTAATTAAACTTATTCAATCACTTACCCACTATCTGAAATTGGCCCCTGTTTAAAGTTAATTAAACCAGTTAAAATTAATTAATTTTTTCGTGAAATACGATTTTTGAATCGTCTGTAAGGTATCCCAATTATATCGGACTGTACTCGACAACCTTATTGTTACATTTCAATTAGTCCCATCTATTCAACCATGATGTCAAACTCTAATATCGTTCATCATGAGCACAACTCTACGTGGATGGAGCACAGGTTTCCGCAGACCGCAGCTTTCATATAAACTGCGCAAAAATCATCGATCGTTTCAGTCGCCTCTGCAATGACTGCCTCCGCACTTTCTGTAAGCAACCGATCGACCAAGATTGATTGTTTGATCGATCGCAATCTCTCCATATCAAGTAATTATCACTCCTATCTCTCCGCGATCTACCCTATATAAAGCGCTTAGACCATTAGTACAGTAGTTGTATTGTGTAAACTTATTATTCTTATATTCCACGTTATGATTTATAATAGTACTGTATGTTTGTTTGCTGATGTATGTTTGTATGTATGTATGCTTGCATAACAATGATTTTGTCCACCTGTTTCATTGCCATGGAAACTGTCAACAATTAATTATAAATTTGTTCAATATCACTTCAGACATAGTTGCTTCAACACTTCAAGTTTTAATTGATTTGTCATTCAATTCTTAGTGTTGATTTGGGAATAATAGGAGGAAACTTACAGTATTATAGGACGACATCAAATCTATCTATCATAAATCTGTATTATACAATACAATTACACGAATTTATTTATTATTTTTGGATAAACTTCACAGTAGGCCTAATCAAATTATTTATACAATTATTAATGATTATTTTAATGCTTTGCAACTTTATTAATTCGGGATAGTTATAAAACCCGAAAATAAAGAAAATGACGACATTATCAACAAAACTATCGAAATTATAAAAACAATCTACGCTTTCCAATAAGTTTGGTATAATTAGAAGGCACACTTTACATTTTTTAATTAATAATAATTAAGATACACCCCCAGGCGTGGTAAAATTTAAATGCAGCCATTAAAAACACAAGTGTATATACAAATAACACTTTTAAGTTTTTAATTAGTAAAATCCGATAACTTCGCCCCATTTTCGTAATTTAATACCAAATACTGTCTGCTGGTTGATTGTTGGGTGTTGATCAATAACGGCTTGGATGAATCAATTCAGCATCAGCAGGCAGTGTACTGGTCAACTGGTGTGTTACAAGGATGGTACAGCCTGAAGGGGTAAGGTTGAAGGAACCGGTCCAGTCAACCGTTACCCTAACCCAAAACTGCATACTCATTAGCTGTTTGAGCTTTTAGACCTTTAACAGTTTAACTTGTTAATTCATATGTCTTATGATGTCTGACAGCCCATACGAAATATGAACACAGCCGAAGTCAGTCTAGCACGGCATATGACCCACCGGAAATGGGAGACTGAATTCTATGGCCAGAGAGAGGGGTAGGCTATTTTGTATTATTCGATTGATCTCTACTATATAATCTCCAAAAGCTATATTTATTTTCAGGGAAATACCAACAGTTCCTTTCAGGTGCTGCGCTTTAAATACCACGCAGAGTTATGACTTATACTAATTACAATTATAACGCAAATGTTTTCATTCTTTAGGAATGTATTATTAATCATTCACACTCACACAGTGATAATAATGCTGAAATACGCGAATTTGCCGACTGCCACCAATTTTACTCACATATAGGGAGAAATTCAGCTCCGGTACGTTAGGGGTTATGAAATAGCATGGATTCATAGAGACCACAGTAATTTGAGCTAAACAATTGCTACTAGTGTTCCCTGCTGCTTACCTACATCACCGTCATGAACAAGTTCACTAACCCAATCATTATCCAGTCTTCCTGCAAGATATACCTCTTCGGGTATGTCTTAATTGTCCCCTTTTGGAAATGATACAACTCCTCTCCATCTGGCCTCGCGCCGAGTGATTCTGTCAGTTCCGCTCTGTACTCCTCTCGGAACTTCTTCCACTCCTTCGGCTTATGGCATATGAGTCCCATAAGCTGGCCCATTGCCACGGCTCCGTATTGTTCCGTGTTATTCACCAGTCCTAATCCATCTGGTTTCGTCATATCCATATAGACTACCTGTATATCCAGAAGACGCAGGGTGTTTGGTTCATTAATACTCTCCGTTTCCTCGCGTATCACTGATCCAATCTTTATCATAGTCTTCATTCTCACCAGCATCTGCACCGCATCCGGTAAACGGTTCAGCTTTGGTCCATCTTTTTTCCCGTAGGTCACCGGGTCGAACAGAAAAATATCTCCGTTCGGTGCCGCTAGATGCAGCAATATAGTTCTACCCAACCCCTTGGACCCCATACTCATCTCGTCGTCATCCTCTACAGTACCCTCGTCACCCAAAACCATGTAAACCATCTACCGATTCGACAAACTTCGTCCATTCCTTCATAGCTGGTTCCCTCGCATACCTTGGAATCCCAAAGGAATTCTCCTCCCCCTTTATGACATAACAAAGATGTTTGTCAATCGCATCATCCAATGACGGTGTTCCGTAGGTTCGAACTAATCGTGTTCGTGCATACCTCGGTACTGATCTTGTAACACGTATGCTTTCTGACTCTTAGGGAGTCGATTGTAATACTTCCTCGTCTTATTCTCCAGATGTCTCCGCATGAAATCGACTAATAGCTCACTCTCACTCTTTTCCGACTTCCACATCTTGACTAACTTCTCCGCCATCCCGATTTCTCTCTCTCACCGAACTGGTGGTGCATTGCAAAGGCTCAGTAGGGCAAGAGATAACTAATTTCAGTTTCAATCAGCATTAAATCAGCGATGGCTTACCTTTTATCTACTTTTATCTCCCTTTTTACAATTAATTTTTGACTTACGTATCAATTTTTTCCTACTTTCGCAATTTTGTCCATTACTTTTTATTATGTTTCTAGAATTTTTAATTTTCAGTTAATACGATTTCTTCACCTTGCTGTAATTATTTACCTATACATCTTTGCTACTTATTAAGTAGCACCTCATCAGTTAATTACTTCATAAGTAATTCATCACTACTCATTGTATGTTTACTAGCTACAGTACAATTTTCTTATTGTTATGCTAACTTTCCACCAGACAGCTTTCTGGGTCTGTAACAATACTCTAAGTCTGCACTCTGGGCTATGCGCTATACAGTAGTAGTCTAATTTGTGCGGCCTACACTATCTATCCTACCACGCCTACATATCCCGCTCAACTCGTCACGTGGCGCCCTCAGTGCCCACTATAGTACATATTATGTACTATTATTGGTCCCATTGACCCGGCCTTATTGCATATATGGTCCCATTGACCCGGCGTTAGTGCATATTATGTACGTTAGCACTTAGTGCTCATCAGACGTACGTAATGTGTACTCATCTAATCCTAAATATAGTATGTATTATGTACTACTATTGGTCCCATTGACCTGGCATTAGTGCTTATGTAATTATGTACATTAGTACATGTGTACTCATCAGACGTACGTGTGTATGTCAGTACGGTTGTACTCATTGAGCGTATGTAATTATGTCCATCTATTCCTATATATTATATATGTTAGTACAGGTGTACTCATTGGATGTACCTTCTATGTATGTTACTACGTTTGTAATTATCGGATGTATGTAATGTTCATCTAAACCTAAATAATATGTACGTTAGTACAGGTGACCTCATCAGACGTATGTATGTACGTTAGTACATTTGTACCCATCATCGGACGTATGTAATGTTCCTCTAAACCTAAATAGTATGTATGTTAGTACAGGTGTACCCATTAGACGTATGCATGTACGTTAGTACGTTTGTACCCATCAGACATACGTAATGTTCCTCTAAACCTAAATAGTATGTACCTTAGTACAGGTGTACTCATCTGATGTATGTATATACGTTAGTATGTTTGTACTCATCGGATGTACGTACATAATTATATTTTTATTTTATTATTTTTATGCTTCATTTGTGTGGGAAGGGGTTTCACCCTCATTCCCACTCCTCAGTTCAATTTATTGGACGATTGGACAATTTATGGACTTTCCTACTGCCCTCCTGTAGGTCTTCCTATCCTTTGCCCCAATCTTTCCTCCGATCCTGACCTCCACGGATCTAATCTTTCCGTCGCCACCAGAGTAACATTGAACTACCCTGGCCAGCCTCCAGTGATTGTTGATGATCATATCATGTCACAATTATTAAATCCTCTGATTATATTCCTCTGATTATTTCTCCACTTGCTTCTTTTGTACATCGTTGATAGGTACTCTTGAATCCACCTTTTCCAATACTCTGCTCCTTTCGCCTTAGCTACCTTCCAGCTCTGTTGGTAGTTTATAACATCTGTGTCGATATTTCGCATATCTATCTTTGCTGGCCTCTCCATCAAAATATGTACTGGTGTCAGAACACCCAGCATCTCTGGATCATCATTCTCGGGATACAGCGGTCAGCTGTTGATTATCCCCTCACACTTTGCCAGCACCATTCTCAATACATCCTGAATACATCCATCTTCATACACTCTGTCACCATATGATTATTCAGGAGCTTCGTCATTAGCTGTTTCGAGCTTCCGACTAGATATTCTACGCAACCCAGTGTATGTGGTGCGTATGGTGTCCCCCTTTGCCATCTAATCAGGTGCCTCCTGATTGCCCCTTTAACATCTTCTCCCTCCAAAATATCGAAGGCCTCCACCAACTCATTCTCCGCTCCAATGAAATTTGTGCCATTATTGGAATAAAGCACTTCAACTGTTCCTCCTTGATGGGTCACGAATTGTTCAAGTGCATTAATAAATGCCAACGCTGTTGCATCCTGTGACAACTCTATCGCCACGGCCCTCGTGTTTTTGCATTCGAAGATTATACCATAGCGTTTCTCGGTATGCCGCATCACCTTGATCTTTATCAGCCCAAACATGTCCACACCACTATGTCTAAACGGCGGATCATGATGTCTCACTCTAGTGGTTGACAATGGTGCCATTTCCTATATGGCCCTCTCCTTATTCATCCGCTGACATGTCTGGCACTGCCTCACTACCGCCTTTACCATCTTTCTAAGTTGAGTTACCTAGTACTTCCTCCGGATCTCGTTTAAGGTCGCATTAGTACCACCATGAATTATGTATGGTCTTATGGGCGTCCCATATAATCTGGTGAACTATTGGTAACTTGTTAGGAATTATTACTGGTTTCGGTGGAACCAAGGCATTGGTGTTATTGGCCACTCTGTAATTCATTACCAGGATTCCATCCTCATCCAGTTGCGGCGACAGTGTGTGGATCCTGCTGTCTTGTCGAAGACGTTGTTGGTTCTTAATATGTTTAGTTTTGTCTCTGAATGCCTTACCTTGCTTGTATCATATTACGACTTTGGCAGCTCCTTCAAGATCAATGGTAGGTTTGGATTTCCCAACGTACCAGCTCCCCTAAGGAATTCTCCGTAAGCTCTCAGATATATGCCACTAGCTTCTTAGTCTTATACCAGCTAGAGGTGTAACTGCGTAACCTATCCTTTGGATTATCGTTTGATTCTATCGTCTTAGATTGTGATGGCATTTCCTTAATCTCCCTCGCTAACTGGCTGAATATATCTTCTCCCTCCGATTCGTTTCCCTCATCCTCCACTATTACTTCCTCTCCCTTTGGATCTACCTTCCTCATTGGTGGCCACTTCGACCTATCATTGAGGAAGTGTGGACCATGCTGCCATAACTCTTGCTTTCCCGAGAAAGCATGGTGTTGTATGCCTCTCGATAGCAAGTCCGCCGGATTGTCATCAGTTGGGCAGGTCCGTCATTGCTCTTATCTCATCCACTCAGTTCATCATGAATATGGGATAGCGCATCTTCTCATTTTGCAGCCATCCTAATACCACCATGGAATCCATCCAATAGTGTGTTTCCACTATACTTGGTATCGTATCCACCAATTATGCTGTCGCTCTCGCTCCCAACCTCGCAGCTGTTAAAGTTCAAGTTTCTGTACTGATGCTGAATTTGGTGGTGTTGACCTCGCTTTACTAAACGCTAGTCTGGGCTTATGACTCTCCTTTCGCTGTACCAAATAAAGCACCGCACCAAATGCTTCCAGGGATTCATCGGAGAAAATATGTAGTTCTAAATCACTCACGTCTCCATCCGGGAAGTATACCCATGGCATACTATAAGTACCATATCATACCATATCTTATAAGCTCACCGTCCATTTTTCCCATTGTTTACTTAATTCTATCGGAACCTCCACGTTCAAATCATCCTAAATCTTGTAAACCTTCTTGAGTATTTGCTTCCCCGTAACTAGTAAAGGAGATGCTAGTCCTAGCGGATCGTAGATCTTCACTATGTATGACATCTTTGTATGGAACCCAGCACCCTCCTGACTTAGCTGGTTTTCCAACTCGTCTGTCTCCCGATTCCATACGATCCCTAGAGCTTTCTGCTGTGATTCTACTCTTTTATCCACCATAATCAGCTCTTTCGCTGTCATTGGTTTATCCAATTTTACTTCAGGTTGTTTGTCCTCTATGGCTTCCATGAATTCTTTATTATTATTATTATTATTTATCTTTTATTCTCTTAAACTCCCTTTTATAAAATAATAAAAATGGAGGCAGCTCAGTCGGGAGAGTCCAGACACAGCTGTTAATTGGTAGAGAATAAGCGTCAACTACCTTATGCTAGTTCTACTGCATAATCGTACTTACTGTAGACCTATGTATACAAAAAAATTACCTAAGAAATAGAGCACAATAATCAATACAGAAATACAGTATTCCCTTACAGGAGCAAGCAGTTTGGGGGTGGGTGGGTGGGTGGGTGGGGGAGGGGGGAGGGGGGGGGGGGGGGGTAAGTTTATGTGATACTATCTCTTTCAAAAGAAGTGTAGTAGAGTTGCTTAATGGCTGCGTTAAATGCGTTAAAATTTCTTTTTTCGCTGAAGTTGCGATCAAGTTTATTCCACAAGCGAGCACAATTTAGGATGAAGCTGTTATAGGCTACATTATTATTAGTTTTGGGAAGTTTTATTTTATTAGTACGTTTATTCAGTTGTGTAGTGTTATTTAGAATGAATGGCAAAGGTTGCTCTTGAAATGGTTTGCTAATCTGGAATAGATATTTGAAAAAGAATTTCATAGCCATATACTCTCGGAATGCGAATAGAGTTGGTTGCTTAGACAAAGTTCTCAATTCTGTACCTGTTAAATCGCGTATTTTTTTACTGTAGACAACACGTAGGCCATAGTTCTGAATTTTTTCTAAATCGTTTATAAGTGTTTTAAAACCATGTATATTATGTAATGCTACAAGTATTTCACAGCAATATGTATGATGTGGTAGTACTGTAGTCTTGTAGATATATAATTTTGTTTTTACTGATAACTGACCCTTTACTTGTCGTAGTACCGAAATTGCATGAGTCATTTTGGTTGATATAGTATCGATATGTTTACGCCATTGTAGTTTGTTGTCTATAAAAATTCCTAAGTATTTAATGTAACTCGATTGTGGTATGATTGTTTGTTTGGTACCATTCGGTTTAGATATATCTAATTCTATATTTGCAATATGATCTGTTCTAGAGTTAGGGGAAAGAAGCATAAATTCAGTTTTATCATTGTTCAGTTGGAGATGTAGGAGAGCGAATATGTTATAAAGTTCATGGATATGTTTCGATAGTTTAGTTGCAGCTGCTTCAGGATTTTTATCGTAACAGTAAACAAGTGTATCGTCAGCATATTGTATTAGTTGGAGATCGGTTTTATTTGTTAGTGAGTTTACATAGATTAAGAATAGAATTGGCCCTAGTAATGTACCCTGTGGAATACCATGATCTATTTTTCCCCAATCAGAACAGACTCCCTTTATTTTTACTCTTTGAAACCTATTTACTACGAAACTTTGTACCATTGTGATGGCAGTATTGTGAAAACCTAGTTCTTTTAGTTTTTCCAGGAGAATCTTGTGATTGAGAGAATTGAAGGCCTTGCTGAGATCAAGTGCGCCTATGGCTACGTAGTTATCTTCATTTAGGTAACTCCTCCATGTTTCAGTTCCATAGATTATAGCATCCCGTGTGGAGAATGATTTTCTGAAACCGAATTGTTTACTGTTAATTAATTTATTGTTTACTAGGTATTGCGTGATTTGTATGTATAATACTTTCTCAAATATTTTTTCCAGGACTGATGTAATTGAAATTGGTCTATAGTTATCAGCTTCCAGGGGATCGCCTTTTTTAAAAACAGGTGTTATTTCAGCATATTTTAGTTTCATTGGAAATGTTGAACGGGTGATAGATTCATTTATTAAGTAGGTTAGTGGTTTAATGATGTACGGGGAGATAAGTTTAATTATTTTTGGAGATATGGGTGAAGGGCCAGGTGATTTGTTAGAGTTTATTTTATTTAATATGTCGTGTATGTTAAGTTCAGTGATATTAGTGAAACCTTAAGTCTCTGCAGTGCTTAGATTGGCTGTCGGGGATATTGAGATATGAATGTAATCTGTTAGCCGTGCTGCTTGTCCCTGTGAATGTGCCCATTGCTATATAAGCGGCATTAAATATTGTTGCAATACGTTTTTTATTGTTTGTGCGTATTTTATGATTGTCGTAAAGCTCAGTAATAGTGCATGTTTTTTTATCTTTATTTATAATTTTATTTATGATTGTCCATTTATTTTTACTTGTATCAGTCTGCTTAAATTTAGCTTTGATATAATTGTTTTTAAGTGTTCTATTTAGTGTATTAAATTCATTACGGGCTTTCTTAAATATGTTGAAGTCCTTCTTGATTTTTGAGTTTCGCCACTTGATTAGTTTTTGTTCTTTTATTCCCTGTAGTTTTTCACTTTTTTTATTATTAATTTTCCTATCAATGCTTGATGTTAATTTTCGTTGCATTGGTGCGTGTTTGTTTATTACATATTCTAGTTGTTCTTCGAAATAATTGTACTTAGTGTCAATACTAGTGTTGTTGTATATATCCGCCCAATTTAAGCTACATATATCATGTTGAAAGTGCTTTTCATTGAATTTCTTGAAATCCCTGCTGTATGTCCATATATTATTTGGCTGTGTAGGTGCTTTAATTGTGTTTGCTTTTGCGATTATAAATTCATGGTCGGAGAAGTCGCAGCTCATTGTCTGATGGTCTCTTAAGTAATTAGGTGTCGTTATAAATATGTCTATAAGGCTAGGTGTGGTACTGTAACGTGTAGGCTTAGATCTGTCAGTGATGTCAAGGTTATATAATTTAATCATTTCTTCAAGTTTATCAGTATTTGAGTCACCGTTGATTAGATCTATATTTAAATCACCCATTATTACCGTTTTTAAGTTTGCATTGCTAACTGCATTTTCGACTTCTTGTGAAAAGTTAGAAATAAATGTCGGTGCATTCTTCTTTAAGTTGTTGTAAACAACTCCAAATAGAACTTCCGCATTTACTTCCACCCATATTGATTCATATTGATTTTGTTTGCGATTAGGTTTGATATCAGTTCGTAATTTGTGTGGTAATGAGTTTGGTATGTACAGTACTACACCACCCCCTGTGCGCCGTTTCCTATCATCCCTGTAAGGAGTGAATCCTGGTAATTTTATGGATCTTGTAGATATTTTGCTTTTTAACCATGATTCTGTTATTCCAATTATAATATTGCTATCAATACCGTGTAAGACATATTTTAATTCGGTGTAGTGCTTTACTAGGCTGGAACTATTGATGTGGAGGAATTTTAGTTCTTTATTATTTTGTAGTAAGTATTTCCTAAGGTCAACTGATGTTTGTACGTTTTTAATTTGATGGGGATTGTTTTTCCCACTAGGCCCTGGATTAAGTTCAATGTCTCCTGCTCGATATAGAAGTTCAGAAATAATTAAAGCAGAGATTAAGAGGTCAATACCAGATATCATATAAATATGAAAACAGTGCCATATTAATTTGATAAAAAATATAATTAATTGTTTGTAATTTAATTCATTTAGGGCGCGATTTATTTTTCTATTAGATAGATAAGTGGGGAAATAATTGTTAGTAATTATTGTTATTGTTATGGCCGGTTGCCATGGTAGCATAGCTATAGTTAATATTATTAGTTTTGAGCAGTGGGTTTTAGCTTTGTGATTATTTTTATACTTTATTTTTGTATGTATTAATAAAGAATAGCTTAAAATAATTGAGAGTATATTAAGTGTTAAAAATACCAACCCAACTGGAATCATATACGTTACATTAGTGCGGGATAAGGCTGATAGTAATTGTAATAATGAACAAGTTAAAGAAAAAGTTCCATACAAACGTAGATGAATTTTCTTTTTAAAAAACGTAGTGCGATTGGGTTTGATATGGGGGACACCCCCGTGCTGTTTGCTCCTGGTAGGGCCATTATAATTAAAGCGTATGAGCACACATATTTTGTACATATTTGCATATATATTCTGGGAAGTTTGGATCATAGTGTAGTTGAACACAATAATTGCACAAAGATTAGCAAAACTAGCATATCGGGTGTTGATAAAAAGGATCGACCATACCAAGGCTGCGAGGGACTGGTACTCTACCCTTCTGGCTGCCGCCCTACATATATATATAACATAAATGCACAAAATTAAAACTATTAAATATATTTTCTGTATATAGTAAGATAATAAATTTATTAGTGAGTAAAATATAGCAGCAGCTATAAAAACATCGAGGTTATGAAAAACTCCATTTATTATGTATGCGCCAGTACAGCACTTTAGATAAATTATATTAATTGTAACTGAAAATAACACTGCTATCCATTGGCTTGGATTCTGCCATGGTATATCCCTATTGCGCGAAAGTGTTAGCCAATAAAGGTTTGAGGCTATCGCTATTTGCGTAAAAATTGTTACGGTATGTAAAATTAAACTTGTAGATGCAATTATATGGACTTCCAAAAATAAATGGATTGTAGTTATTATATCTAAAAAAATTAGAAAATTGAATTTAAAGCAATTTCGGGTATATAATGATAAACAATATGGTAAAAGTTAAGCTTGCATGAAGAAATTAATACTGCTGAGGTTCTATTTGTTGACCAAGGCAGAAAAGAAGGTTGCTAACTGCCGACATTACGTGGTTCCTACTGTCCCGAAATTGCCCGTTATGTGGTGCGTTTGTAGGATAATAATATGGGGCTGCCCCTGCATATGGTACGGATGGATCCGTTCCATAGGACCTGCTCGTCTGTGTACCAGGGGGGTCCACATTAAAGGACGCAGCACTGGGTGGGGATTGGTAGGGGCGAGGAAGAAGTGTTGTTCGATCCAGTGTTGTGGATTGGTTTGTCGGCACAATTCCTGTATTATTCGACTGCGGGGTAGCCACAGCGCTATAATCCCGTGGTTTGATTGCGTAGTAGTGTTGTGGTGGAAGTGTCGCTATACCGCGATGCGTAACTCCCTCTGTTGGGAGTTGAGGGTTCGTTGCATTAATCGGTTGGGTAAATCGCATGGATATGTTTGTCGGCGACCGATTATTACGCGGTTGAGAACCCAAAGGATTGTGATTCTCCTGGGTGTTAAATAGGTGTCTTTTTATCGTCCGCGCCAGTAAACCGGTATGCTTCGTGTGGACGTGTTTATTATCCCTTAAGTGCGCATGAGTGATATGACTAAAAGAGGCAATGGTCACACCAAGTTGTTTAGCGAGTTTATGGATGCGAAAGTTTATATTACTAACTGGGTAATCTTTGCGTACCAATAATTCCGAGATAGTAATTCTGCATCCAGGCCAAGTCTTCATAGCAAGGTTAATGGCCTCCGTATAGTTATGCAATATTAAGTTTATGTCTTCGTTCGTATCTCGACCGGTAGTATCATTTGTTCCAACCATAATGAAGATGGTTGATACGTTCGGAAACTGTGTTGCTGCTGTCTTTACATTCCGAAGTAACGATATGGAAGTTGATGTCGGTACCATTCGAGTCCCCATTTTCAACTGTGCTGAGACCAAGTTGGCGCGGTTGCTGTCCATAAACAGGAGGTTTTGGACTTTAGTTAATTTATTATTCTCGATAAGCGTAAATTGATGTTCCTTGTCTACGGTTTGTGGATGATCCCGATCCCTGGACGAAGTTTCACCTCCATGTGCTTCATCCGGGAGTTGATAAACATTGATATTACCAACTGTATCATCCTTCGATATGATATCTGTATCTTGTACTTGGGTTCCACAATCTTGTACGAGATGATTAGAATTTAGGGTGGCAGTGGGTAGTGGTAACTCTATAATAGGGTCACTGTGGTCGGCAACCGAACTACCACCGGTAAGCCTATGTTTAAGTTCCGATATCACGGTTTCGAGTTCAGCGATCTGTTTTGTATAATGTTTGTTGTCGTTTATTCGATTTGTGTGCATTTGGTGCAGTTGAGTCTCCAGCGTGTTAGTCCGTGCTAAAAGCTCCGTTACTTGTTGATGCAGCATCCCGATCGTATTACAGTGGGATTTATCTATGCCGCGACGAAACACCGTAGTTTCATCCATCGTGGTCGTTGCCATATTACCGGTACCGTCTCCAGTGGAGATGTTTCCAACAATCTCCGGGTCCCAATAAACAGTATCGTCCAAGTTAGGGTTGCGGCTAATGATGGTGTTGGTTGGGATTGGGATGTCGTTGCCCTGGAAGGGCATTACTGGGTTCTCTGTCATATTTACATCTGTGGGGTATGTTTCTGCGGATTTTTTTGGAGTTCGTCCCAGTCCAGTACGCTTTCCGGTGGATTTATCTGATGACCGGATAAGCCCACCAGTAGTACCGGTATCGGACGCGAGGGTTATCGAATCGATGGGCCTGCCTTCGGTTGCTGGGTAAGGAGCCGCTAATAGCCGCGGTTTCTCTCGGTTAGGGGTCCTAGTGCGGTTGCGTGACCCCTGTTTGAGCCTTAAAATTAGCTCAGCTTTAGTTCCATTTGTTAACTTGTTCAGGGATAGAAGTTCTGCTTTAAGGTCTGGTATCGACCAGAGTTCGTATTCTAACGGGCGCTCCGGTTGTTTAGGCGTGTAATCGGATGAGGTGTCATGGTTGGGTGTCTCCGGTAAGCTGGCCATTAGTGTAGTTGGCCAATAGTCCTGCATATATTGCAGAAATTATTTATAAATTGTAGTATTTTATTATTACAGTATTATTATGGTACCGGTAGGAAAACGGTGAAATTCCAATTCCTCTCTCACAGTTGTTAGAGTTCGACTGGAACTTTGTCAAGTTGAATCCGGATTTATTCAGGATGTCACAAACTTCGCGGCCCATCTCGACGATCTACTTAACAAAGTTCCCTGAACCCATCCCATCATCCACGTAGAATCAGTGTCGAATCATATCGATCGCTTACTTACCATACTCTGCCTCTTTATCCTTAACCGTCTCTCTCACCGTCGTGGTTGTGGTGAATGGAGATGACTTGGCCCCCATGTTCTGCACCACCATCTTGTAAATTGGTATGGTTGACGGTTTGTCATCACCATCGTACCATAGGAAGCATTGACTATCGCTATCATCCTCTGTCACATGAACTTGGTTAAACATCCCTTTTAAGTCGCATGTGAAGGCATGTTTCCCTCTCCTGAATCTTAACAGAACCTAAATCCCCGAGTTGTAGATATTGGGGCCTTCTAACCGGTAATCGTTGAGACACTTCCCGTTGGTCTTGGCAGAAGCATTAACCACCATCCTAGCTTACAATTCTTGGGATCTAGGGCCACATGAAGTGGTTGATAATAAGTTCTGTAGGTGTCCGGTTCGTCCACTGGTAGTTCCACGGCCCACCCCTGATCTACATACTTCTTTATTGTTTTATGTATATAGTCATTTTTCTCCGGACTCCATTTAAGCGTTTGCTTTAGTTTCTGAAGTCTTGTCTCGACCATCCTCCTGTTGTTTGGCAGGGGCAACTTTGGTTCCTTCCACACCATGCCTATGGAGTACCGCACCCCTCACTCTTCATCGACCTCCTGATGCTCTCTTGCGCCTGCTTAGTTAATTTGAGCTACCTCGAGACATTGAATGGGTCGTATTTCAGTGGAAATCTAACATTTAAACGCAGGTCTGGATATATCTCTGAATTGGACCGTGTACTTTGCTCTGGAGACCTGATATCCGGATTCACGGATTTCAACACTCTGTTGGACTTCGATTGGCCATCAAACCACGCCAGGGTAGAGTTTAGCCTGTATATTACTAAATTTTGTTTCATCTCGTCTGCCTGTCTTCTTGAACGAGCTGACCTTTTGGGCTCTTACTGTCACCTATTGTAAAATCCATGTAAACCTATATGTGCTAAGAAACTATATTTCGATACCTCATGCGTTGATACTACAAAGTTTCATGCCATCCTAAATAAATCGTTAGTTAATGTTGACGATTTAAACATCGGAATGATTATTAAACTAATTATTAAATTAAAATTAATTAACGACATTAAACCTGGGAAAGCTCCTGGCCCCGATGGTATCTCACCGGGTTTCTTTAAACTTTTGCCATTCACCTGGATATTGCAGCTGCTCTCTCTGTTGAATCTAGTATTCCTGACCGGTACATACCCTGTGCTGTGGGGTTTCACTAGATTAATCACTGTCTTCAAACGTGGCGTTAAGTCACAATACTCAAACTACCAAGGAATTAGCGTGTTAAATACCATTTACAAAATACTGGACACTATTTTTTTTCACCGCCTAATTTCGTGGAGACTTCCAAGCTGCGAGCAAGCGGGAGCCGTTAAAGGCCGTGGTTGTTTAGAACAAATCCTTACTCTTCGCCTCCTCATTGATTTTGCAGAGTCCAAAAAGCATCAGCTATACATTGTATTCATAGATTTCCGAACAGCCTACGATAAAGTCCCTCGTGGAAAGTTGTTTGAACTACTCAAATCGATGGGATGCAGCTCAAGAATGCTGATCATGCTCCAGTTAATGTACTCTAAAACGGTCAGTATCCTAGGAAAATCTAAAATAAATTCCTGCGTGGGGGTTCTCCAAGGAGGTCCCAGCAGTGGATACCTATTTACTATGTTTCTAAACCCGCTTTCATCCGCTCTACGATGTTTCACCCCCGATAGTTTCTTAAATTGGCTACATATTCTCCTCCTTATGGATGATTTTGTTGTTCTCGCTTCTTCCCGTTCTTTATGTCTAGCCAAGATGGAAAAGGTTCTAGAATATTGCGGCGAGTACGGTATGATATTAAACACCAAAAAGACAAAATTTATCGTAGTTGGTCCTGCATCGGAAGCAAACAATAAAACAGAGTTGGTTTTAACAGTCCCGTCCTATAGTTGCGATACAGTTGCTATAAAGAATACAGACTCCTATTTGTATTTAGGCTCACCTATCACTCAAACCGGTGGTTCGAAAACCGCCATCGTGTTACACGCCGAAGAAAAGCTGAAACAAGTTTCAAAGTTCCGTGCTTTCATAGCCAAGAATTACTACATCCCATTGTGGTTAAAGCTGCAGGTATTTCGCGCGGCTGCTTCATCCGCCATTCTATATGGTTGCGAGACGTGGATAACTGGCGACTTAGCCCCATTATCCAAACAGTATACGGAAATGCTATGCTTAATAATGGGCGTACGCCCCAATGTGTGTAGACTAATTCTCCATATTGAATCCAATGTTCCCAAGCCTAAACCACTTATATTGAAACAGCAATACGACTTTTTGTGTAACATGATCGAACATGAAGAGATTCACAAACCTCTGATGATGGTACTAGACCAATGTATGTTGCATCGAACGCCTATGGCGCGCCAGATTGAATATATTCTTTCTTCAAAGAAAGACTTCGTGATGGATGCCATGGAAAAACTAAAATTAAATGTTCGCGCCGAGGTCGACTCAACAAAGAAAAAATTATACCAGTTATATAACCCCAATTTATCACCTCACATTTGTTACATTTCCCGCAAAACGTTTAACGAACCTGATCGCATCGCTTGGACCCGCTTAAGGCTCGGCTCTACCCGCCTAGCCGTTGAATTAGGTCGCTGGAAAAAGATCCCACCTGATCGCCGTATCTGCCTTTGTGGGTCGATACAAGATGAAGCTCATCTGATAACCACTTGTAGTCGTATCCCACGAGATCCCAACCTATCATGGTGTTCAATTTCCTATTTCATGAACAACAAGGATGAAGCCAAGGTAATGGAGGCTGTCCACTTGATCCTACTGTTGGCGGAAGAAAATAATTAAGCCCACCCAGATCTTTGGTATCGGTTCGTATTTCCTGTTTTATTTGGCCAATTAACTGGTACTACATTTCAGAATCTCTATGTCAAGTAGAATATTCAATTTTTTATCTGTGCACATAAATAATTATATCTATACCTTATATTGTTGTGTTTTTGGTTGCTAAACGTTTCCCTTTATGAATTTACCGTTTTTCTTAGTAAAAAGTATTACAACGTCATGGTGAATAGTTTTTAGTTCCGTATTAAAGGTATTAAAGTTATCCTCTTATAAGTCGTTCCGTCAGCCTTTGTTGATCTAGAATAATTGTATCATTTATGTAACGTATTAAAAGCCCTTCCTTCTATGTGTCTACCGTATTTATAAGTTCTAGAATATTTTGTGATTTCGTGATTATTTTCTAATTGCTTAAATATGGACAACCTCGGTTTATTTTGTGATGAGTATTTAATTATTGATACTGTTTATATAATCCAAGTCGTCAATAAATTATATATATATCCTCCACTGAGGTTCCTACTCCAACCTCATTTAATCCTCAAAATCCTGCCATAGCAGCCTCTTCAGCTGTTCTTCTGCTCCTTCATCTTCCACACTTCTCATCATCCCAGTGAACATGCACACTGAGGATTCGGATACACTAAATGGGATCTTCGTCTTTATTGGGCCACTGAGCGTCCATCCAAATGGCGCTAAGATAGCCACTGGGTCTCACTCCCTGTCGTCGCCGAAGATAGTTTGTAGTCGACACCACCAAATTCAGCATCAGTATAGAAACTTGAACTTTAACAGTTGCGAGGTTGGGAGCGAGAGCGACAGCATATTTGGTGGATTCGATACCAAGTATAGTGGAAACACACTATTGGATGGATTCCATGGTGGTATTAGGATGGCTGCATAATGAGAAGATGCGCTATCCCATATTCATGATGAATTGACTGGATGAGATAAGAGCGATGACGGACTGCTGCCCGACTGACGACAATCCGGCGGACTTGCTATCGAGAGGCATACAACATCATGCTTTCTCGGGAAAGCAAGTGTTGTGGCAGCATGGTCCACACTTCCTCAACGATAGGTCGAAGTGGCCACCAATGAGGAAGGTAGATCCAAAGGGAGAGGAAGTAATAGTGGAGGATGAGGGAAACGAATCGGAGGGAGAAGAGATATTCAGCCAGTTAGTGAGGGAGATTAAGGAAACGCCATCACAATCTAAGACGATAGAATCAAACGATAATCCAAAGGATAGGTTACGCAGTTACACCTCTAGCTGGTATAAGACTAAGAAGCTAGTGGCATATCTGAGAGCTTACAGAGAATTCCTTGGGAGAGCTGGTATGTTGGGAAATCCAAACCTACCATTGATCTTGAAGGAGCTGCCAAAGTCGTAATATGATACGAGCAAGGTAAGGCATTCGGAGACAATACTAAACATATTAAGAACCAACAACGTCTTCGACAAGACAGCAGGATCCACACACTGTCGCCGCAACTGGATGAGGATGCAATCCTGGTAATGAATTCCAGAGTGGCCAATAACACCAATGCCTTGGTTCCACCGAAACCAGTAATAATTCCTAACAAGTTACCAATAATTCACCAGATTATATGGGACGCCCATAAGACCATAATTCATGGTGGTACTAATGCGACCTTAAACAAGATCAGGAGGAAGTACTAGGTAACTCAACTTAGAAAGATGGTAAAGGCAGTAGTGAGGCAGTGCCAGACATGTCAGCGGATGAATAAGGAGAGGGCCATATAGGAAATGGCACCATTGTCAACCACTAGAGTGAGACATCATGATCCACCATTTAGACATAGTGGTGTGGATATGATATAAACTCACCGGTATGTAAGCCGCGACTTCTGGGTCCAATCCTGGCATTCGCGTTACCCTATCACCTACACTATCTCTCTCAGCATAGCCTATAGTATGTTCAGTAAGACCTACAGTATGTCCTGCAGTCTGAATGTGGTCCTCCAGACCAAAGTTTGAATCTTCTCGAATATTCCGAGAACTCCTCCCCGCGACCACCATATCGTTGATCAGCAGTCACATTCCAACGGGAAGTTGTCCTTCAATCCCTTCTTCTCTCATCTACTTCATCTCGGTATATTCTATACCCCTCTCCCAGTGTGTAATATACATCGCCAGGCTGTGTTCCTTCGGGGCTATGGTAATCTCCCGAAGTGCAACCCCACCGGTTCTCTCCCTCCACTTCAACTATCGACGGTTCACTGTCCATCCTATCTCAACACCTCTGGTTGCCCGTAGCAACATTTCCTTGCTTATCCCTATCGACCCCCTCACATCCTTTACTTCCGGCGTTATATCTACATTCATGAGATCTCGTATCGACCTCCCGGATGAACCCTACTCTTTTCCTTCCATCTTCCGAATGGGTTCAACATTCTCTCGTTTGGCCATTTACGGTGTGAATGCTTCTTCCCCTACCCGGTTGTACGGCCTCGTAGATATTTGCTGACCCTCTATTCTCCTCCATCGTTTGCCGTCCAGTCCCTGTAAGTGGAGTATTAACAAAGTTTTCCATGACCCCTGGTTCCTCATAAATACTTATCGAACCAGCGTTACTCGCTGATAAACCCAGTTTTGCCAGTTCTAATCGGTGCTTTTGTTTCGCCTGATCCTGCATTAACCCCCTCAACCAGGTATGCATTTTAACCCGCATTCTTTTGCCGGCCCTTTCTCTCTCTCTGTCCTCTCTAATACTCTGGTCGGCTAACTCTGTTTCTCTCGCTTCTCGCTCTTTACGCTCGTTCACTTCTCTCACCTCCCGTTCTTTAAACTCACTCACTTCCCTCTCAACCCTTTCTCTATACTCGTTTGCTTCCCTCGCAGCCCTCTCTCTATACTCTCTAGCCACTTTCTCGGGCCTCTATTTACATTCTCTCGCTAACTCCCTTTTCCTTTCTAACAATGCAGTCCCATCATCCAACTGTCTCTCTAACTCATTTTGGTCCAACGCAACTATGTCTATCTGACACGCCAGATCTATCTCTAACATCTTTCTTGCTTTCGCGGAGGATGTAGCGGACATTTCGGTTGCGACGGACTCCCATCGCCTGTTCGTTCTACTAATTTTGCCATGCTTGCTAGCATTTCTACTAACTGACGACACCGAATCTTCAGGGTTAACCTCGGGTTCAGCGTCGTGCGAATCCGCCCATCCCACTAACTTAATTCCCGTGCATCCACTAGATAAGGCCCTACGTATACTATACCAGGTGGTATTATCTCGGATCGGCACAATTCGAACAGTTCTGAGACGACCCCCGTCACCCTCTCACTTGCTAATTCCCCCTGCACAAACCAGACTAGGTAGTGGAAATGTTTATTACACTCACCGAGTCTCCGGTACAACTTGGGCTGGTCTACCTTTCCTCCGGTCTTAGCATCCTTTATTAGCTTCCTCATGGCATTGTACCCTCGTCGTAGGCGATCGCTCGTCCCGATGTCTTCCCCCTGAACTTGACCTTCTCTCCTCGTCCAGGGTCGTACCGTCAGCCCCACCATTGCCATTCCAGTGGGCCGCTCGCCGCCCTCGGCCACTGGTAGGCCATATGACTCCGGTACTTTGTTCGTCACTCTGATCTCGCGCCGACTCGTATCCCTCTTCCCCTCGTACTCGGCCGCTGTCCTCTTCAACCACCAAACCCTCTCTCCTCGGCGAATCTGGTGTGGTGGGCCGGTACCGCCTCGTCACTGCCTCCCAAATCGTTTGGTCTCTATCGCTCGGGGTGTGCAGTGGTCTTCCTTTTCCCTCTGGACCTTGGGGCTGTTGTTCGCTCATTGTCATTGGCGTGTTTTCGTCACAGTTTCTTTGAGTTTGAAGTTTCGCTAAGCGGTTTTAACTGTGGATGAATTCCTGAGTTGGCGAGGGAATCCCGACCGGATGTGTTCATTTTCGGGCTATACGCGTCGCTGCGTCCGTGGGCTGCTGAAAGGCTTAGCAATATCTGAGTCTGTAAGGCTGAAGGCCGGTTGAATAATAGCCAAGTGAGTTTTAGTGGCAGTTGTTCGTAATGTCAGAATATAATAATAGCACAATCAGAACATAATAATTAGCACGATTAAAGACGAGGACAACAGTTAAAACCGTCTTGCTTCCCAACTTTACACAGACCAACTGAATAACAAGTAATAAGTGTAACATATTACTAACACATATTGAATATTCCTACTATTAGGTGGCCTAGCCAATAATCAGATAGTTTTAATAGTTTTAAAGTAATAATCAGATAGATGGTTTTCTGACCCATCATTGGCTAACCTATAATCTCTTCATATGGTGGTACCATTATCCCTATGTGCTAGCCCCTTTGTCCCCTTGAGATGGTTTATGGCCTCTCATCTCTGCTTGTGGCTGGCAATGTGTATTGCCTGTTTTGGCTATTAGGTGACATTATATTACTAATGTCACCTGGCCAACTATAATTAGTAAAAAGCCACTTTCTCCATTTTCCGCTGGGTAGTGCAGGGAATTGAATCTGTTTACACTATTTAAGTTATGTATGACCTACATTAGACCTACATTAGACCTACAATATGACCTACATGTATGACCTAACTTATCCTACATTAGCCTCGTTGCGCTCGTCCTGTTTTGTCTTGAAATAATATTCCTACATAGACACTAATGACCTTTATAACTATTCAAAGTCTCGAAACTGTGAGAGTAACTGCTTTTTTATGGCAGATGGATACTCGTATCCAATGTAAACTTGTTACATTCGTTCGTTTTTTTACCAAGCTTCCGATTCTTTCTAAACTTTTGCCGGACTACATACGTACCAAGTTGAAGTAGTTGAAGGGAAATGGTTATTAAAAATAATATCCCATTACTTGAAAGCAAAATAATACAAGCGAAACACTTCCTTCGAGTGGTTGCGGACCAACAGCACAGGTCGTGGGGACGTCATTTCGTGCAACGACGTGAATCAAAATTTCACGAGCTCTCACTTTCATATCGTACTTGTCTCCATTCGGTGCTCATCTCCACATACACCCTGTATCACTTAACCCCCCCCCCCCCCCCCCCCCCCTCCCATGTTGGGCAAACCTTCTGGTCAGCATCAACCGTGTGCTTATCGTTGATGGGTGGAATCTTCTCGTAGTCAGTCTTTCATATCTACTAGAAAGGTTTTAACTTTTTATTCGGCAAGTAAATTTATATAATAATGGAAAACTGTTTTGTAAGAAAACTTAATTCCTAAATTCAGCAAAGTTATAAAGACTTACTGGATACCCTGCCTGTTCAAACCAGGGGGGATGAAAAGCAATAATTCGTTTTGTTCAAAGTCAAGCAAGAAGGGTTGATTTAAAATGATCTGATTTACAGTACCTAGACAACTAGTTAATGGCAGAGACTTACTGGATACCCTGCCTGTTCAAACCAGGGGGGATGAAAAGCAATAATTCGTTTTGTTCAAAGTCAAGCAAGAAGGGTTGATTTAAAATGATCTGATTTACAGTACCTAGACAACTAGTTAATGGCAGAGACTTACTGGATACCCTGCCTGTTCAAACCAGGGGGGATGAAAAGCAATAATTCGTTTTGTTCAAAGTCAAGCAAGAAGGGTTGATTTAAAATGATCTGATTTACTTTACCTAGACAACTAGTTAATGGCAGATCTTTCTTCTTCATTGCGGATGCTAAAGTTTTCTGTCGAACTCGTTAACTATGATTCAGGTCGCAGAATTCATCAACATACTACAAACTACAGACCTATTCAGAGAAGTTTTTTTTTTCTATTGATTAACTGCCGGTGAGGAATTTAGACTTGTTCCTACAGAATTAACACGAGTAGTGGGGCCTTCGTGTAGCAGAAGCTGCGAGTTCATGAACAATTATAATTATACTATGGCTACTTATATAACCTGATATTGACTTCCGTCACACACATCTGATGACAGACACAACTCCCCCTTCCTAAAACGCTCATACACAGTTCATGCGAGTCAATGAACAATTATAATTATACTATGGCTACTTATATAACCTGATATTGACTTCCGTCACACACATCTGATGACAGACACAACTCCCCCTTCCTAAAACGCTCATAGTATAATTATAACAGTTAGCTGATGGCTCGAAATTCTGACTCGCCCCACAATAAGACCAACATTGGAGAATGAAATGCAGAGATGACCTCACCGTGCCTGGCTAGACCCTATAGAGCATAGAGCTATAGAGAGAGAGAGAGGAATATCCAACTGGCAGTTGTGCTAACATTTGGCTATCAAAAATGGCAGTTGTGGTGACAAAAAAATAGTGGTAACAAGTTGAGCTGACATTTGATCAGGGACATGTGTCCGACGTTTTGATCGGGTCCCCATGTACTCTTTGTAATGTTAGCACAAGTGCCACTTTGCAATACCTGAAATGTGAGGGAAAAAAATCGTGTATCCCTTTAGCGTCCTCTTCTTGAACATTCAAAAATCATTGACTAGAGTTCTGCTAACATGTAATAGTTGTGCTAACATCAAACAAATGACACCATCAATATTGATTAAAATTATCTCATGGAATTTATAACACCAGTTGTAGGAACATTTCTCCTCTGCAGTTAGGCAGCGAATTCGTGCTGTCTATAAAATATTCTAGAACATTTAATTATTTACATGGAGTGAACGGCGATGCCATTGTTAGAGAAGGCAATATATCGAGCTTGAAGGCGAATATATGTCTGCTGGCCAGACAGTAGTGTAGCTAATGCAATGGATGGGGAAGCCAGCCTGCGGCGATATTGATTTGTGATGTAAATAGGAAGGCCCTTTGCCCCACAAATTCGGGTTCATAATAATTCGGGGTAATGTAAATTTATCTGTGAATATGAAGACACTACTGGAGGCAATATTAAGGGTACTCTTTCACTTGCTTCCTTTTCTTGTATTTACGTACAAGGCAAGGGGGACTGGACTCCACACTAACTCCCACGGATGAACACAGAGGATGATCTCATATACATATTATATATTGTGCTGTGCGATGGCCGTATTTCGATTGTGAATCATGTTTTGCATTACAAACAAGATTTATTTATCCTTAATTAAATCAAATTGATTTTATGACCATATAGGTTTTTTGGGATGCTGATCACGAATATAACACTGAAATATATCGTACATTATTGATTAGGGAATTTATGGATATGTACGTGTCAATGTGCGGCATGAAAAATACAAGTAGCACTAATTGGATAATACAAAAATGATTATCAAATCAACCTGATTTTATGACATTGTGGGTTTTCTGGGACGCTGACCACGAATATGACACTCAAAAATATAGGATTATCGAACTAAATTCGATTTTTGGCGTTTGAAATTGTACGCCATTTGTATTTATCCGTCCCACCGGACAAGCAGCAAAAATGATAGTTGCGTTAACACGAATGATTTTTTACGAGTTATATCGTAGTAATCAGCGACTTTGAAAACCAGTATACTGTGGATATTTATAACCAAAGTCAAAATTTAACACTTTATAATTTTGTGCTACTTGTAGTTTTCGTTTTGGGGCACTTGAATGGCACCAAAATGGGATTTGCACATGCACATACCAGAAATATTTATAACTAGTGTCATCCTGTTCAGCGACATCGAAAACCCGTATACCTTCAGAATTATCAAACCAAACACAACATTTTTCAGTTTGACATTTTTTACTTATAATATTTTGAGTTTGCAGCTATATATATATATATAGAGATGCTATATATAGAGTAGACTCAAACTTTTTGGACAAAAATAAAAAAATTGACAGTGGAAAATGTCAAAATTGAGAAATTGTGAAAAAATCTTGTTTTATATACAGAATCATGAATATCAGATAATGGTCCCCTTAATATTAGAAATCAATTTTAACAATGACGAGCCTTGGAAAAGCTAAAACAAAGAAAACTTGCGATTCTTTGCCTGCCTCTTATGGTGGAATTTCACAAGATGGGTACGATGCAGTGGGTGAAACAAATTGACGGAAGCCATTTCAATAATTAGAAAACCGTGACAGACATCATGGTCATTTATCATGATGGTATATGACTTCACTTGACTTTACAACACTTTTTAACAATTTAAATTATTTGACTTGATATCACTTGGTTTTATGACACTTGACTTGACATCATTGGACTCGACATCACTTCATAATTAATGCCTTGATTGACATCACGTGACTTGATAGTAGTTTGACTTGGCGCCATACGACTTGGCATACTGACTTGACATCACTTGACTTGACAAACTTGACTTGACTTGATAATACTTGTTATATTATCACCCTGATTTGTTGATACAGCTCGTTTCCTGCTTGTTTTATCCTCTATGCAAATTTAGGATGTAGGCCTACTTTGTAGACATTTCCTGTTTCGAGATATTATTAAAATTTGACTCAAAAATCTTTGAAATTCTCATTACAGTAGTACGGCAATTCAATTACTTTAAGTAGAGGACATATTACATTTGTTCGTTTACTCCTCATGCGTTACTACTCTTTGCTCCAGGGAAAAAGCCATAAAATAATATTTTGTTTTATAATTTATTCAACATTTGTCTTACACGTGAAACTTACAGGAAGTTTCCATCATATTTATAATATACTCTATCAAATTCAAATACTTACCAGAACAGACAATACATATTTAAATACTTGCCAAAACAGGCAAGGTGTATTTATATACTTGCCAAAA
Source organism: Nemertoderma westbladi (assembly GCA_032718475.1). Classification (NCBI taxonomy): domain Eukaryota; kingdom Metazoa; phylum Xenacoelomorpha; order Nemertodermatida; family Nemertodermatidae; genus Nemertoderma; species Nemertoderma westbladi. The sequence continues at coordinate 101 of JAUCBJ010002677.1, read as the reverse complement.
CAGGCAAGGTGTATTTATATACTTGCCAAAACAGGCAAGGCATATTTACATACTTGCCAAAACAGGCAAGGTATATTTATATACTAGCAAAAACAGGCAAG